>WYDI02027593.1:0-27100 GCA_009867235.2 Psittacus erithacus | reverse complement strand
CAGGCTGAAAGTCAAAAACAGCACTGCACCAGCTACTAAGAAGGAGAAAAATGACTGCTACTGCTGAACCCAGGACAATAATCAAGATTTTTAGTTGGAGGCTATGGAATTCGTTAGACCAAGGGACAGACGAGAAGTGGCAAGCTTTTGGAAAAGGAGTTCCTACAAGGGGAGTCAGGAGAAGAGCAGATAGGGTGTTCCTGGTGGAGGGAAGGAGTGAGAGAGCATTTGTCTCCTGAGTGGAGGAGACAGTCACTTTATAGCTGGTGGAATACGAGGAGTTGGCTCTGGAGGGTGAAATCTTATTGAGCCCATAATTTTTATTTTGTGACCAATTGGATACATTTGGTATTTAGCAGAGTTACACATTTTGGCTCTTAAGTAGGTCTAGTTGCCTGTAAAATTACCTCCCCTGTGCCAAAGTTCATAGTTGAAAAGGGGTGCATAGCTTTCCCTTGAGGATGGCCTGAGAGATTAAAGCAACTGTTTTATGAGAACTGCCCTACTAATGTCTGGCTGGTTTGATCAATTGTCTGCATGAAGATATTTTTATTTTTTTAAAAAACACTTGTTCATATTTACTTTTTGTTTTTATAAATATCCTAAAATAGGAATGTGCAATGTTCTAGTAAACAAGAAACATTGTTTTGAGGCATTTGTTTGTTCAAAATCTATATTTGAAATTTGCTTATTACATATAAAGTGTGATGGACTTTATATTTGTGACATGCCACCATTTCCTTTGGTATTAAACTGACTAAAAATTATTCTTGCTGCTTACAGTGTTTGTCTTCTAATTCCCAAGCATCTAACTGCTACAATTTATCACATGAATACTTTACTAGGTCCTGCTTAGTGAGAGAGCTCCTGAGATGTAATGCTGAAGATCAAAAAGTCAGTACCATGTCTGAAATAATGGTGTTAATCAGTAGGTAAGGGAGCAGTTTTTCTTTTTAAAACTAAAATTGATGAAGTTTAATAAGTCTCTCCCCATTCACAGAGTATGATATAAGCTTTCTAAACTGTGAGCTTATAACCTAGATGGTTTTCCTTAGGGTGCCCACACATGAATTACTCACTCTGCCTTTTATGTTCAGTGACTTACTGGTTGTAAGGGAATATAAGAAGAAAAGTTTCTCTGGCAGGTAAAAAAACACCTCTCATCTTTCTTTCCATGGCTGTAACAAAACTAGGTTTCTATATGGTCTTTTTTTGTTGTTTTGTTTTTCCTCAAACATAAAATATGACAGATACGCATGCAGAATATCAAGGGCTTAATTCTGTTGGTCTTGCAAAGAACACAGACGTGTCTGGTCTTGGCATGAATGCCAGGACAGGTTAAAGGCAGAGCTGTGCTCTGGCATACCTTGTTACTTGCCTTTGAGCTTGGGAGTGATCTGGAGTGCTGGCATTCCTTCAGCTGCAAAAAAAGGGAGGAGAGGACAAACAAATGTTGGAGAAGTAAGGAAGTTAAAATGAACATGTTTAAAAAAGAACTAAAAGGCTTCTTTTGATTTGCTTCTCTGTTTAGAAGTTGGAACTTATTGATGTTGGGAAAGGGCTACCTGGAGACAACTTACAGGTCTGCTAGAAAATCTTTTGGTGCTCTTAGGAACTATAAGTAATCACACAAAACTCATCTCTTTAACACGCTGAGTGTCAAGCATCTTGAAAAATATTTCGTTTGCTTGTTTCAAAAGCATTGTGCAGAAGATTAAAGCTTTGGCGTAGAGAGGAATCAAAGCTTGCTTTCAAATAGAAGTGAACAGCATTATGGGCAGTCAAAGGAATCAGAAGAGCAGGAGTTATATTTACTATACATATATTGGATATATTAGCAGTTAGGGTTTATAATTGAAAATATTCAAAACATTTAAAAACTGGAATGAAAACTCTGCAAAAATTTTACTTTTGAGGAAAGTTGATAGCATATTGTGAACTTTGCATTGTTTTTTTTCACTTTGGGAAAAACCTTCTGCGGAAAGCACAGGATTTATATTGAAAAGAGAGGTCCTGTGAAGAAAGGCATTTTGTTAAGAAAGTCCGTCCAGAGGCTGTCTCTTTGGGGTTGTGTGGATCATGAAACTAAGTCTTGAAGAAAGCATGGTTCTCTGCCAAGGTAGTTTGCACAACATTACTTGTTGGAGGCCAAGCAATGGAATGCAGTTTGGTCTTGTTTTTTTCTGCACTTGAAATATTTTTTTTAAATACTGTGTCACTTATGATGATTCTGTTTTAAATGTATTTGAATAACTGCACATGCAGTTTGTGCATCATTTAAATCAATTAATGGTCAGTATGATCCCTGAAAACATCTTTTGCTGCCACGAAAAGCAAAAATATTATATGAACAACTCTATTTTCTTAATAGGCACTTAGATCCTTCATATGCCTTTCAATCTGTTTTTTTTTTCGCGTTCTTATACAAATAATGCAGATCACCACATTGTAATAGGGAGGAGAAGTGTAGCATGGATATCTAGTTGAATAAAGTATAAGGTCTAGGAACTGCAACTGGTTGGCCAGTTCTTACAGTGGAATGCATCAATAGGGATATGCGTTGAGGCTGGTGCTGTCACGTGCATAAATGGTGAGAAAGAGGTCAGCAATGAGGTGAGGAAGTCTGATGCTAACTTACTGAGTAGTTAAGATCGGGGGTTCAAGTATTGTCTAGCTTTTCAGCATGCAGTGTCAGAAACACAAAGACTGATGCTACCCTAATTTAGCTGGAACTGCTAGGGAGTCAAGAAAGTTGTGGCTGTGAGCATACGAGCATGCACTTCTCTCCCTCCTCTCTTCCTGACTGATGATCTCCTTGATGTTTCTTCCACGCCTGTCGTATTTTGAGAATGGCAAACAGCAACTGTTTCTACTTGCTAGGAGTACTTTTTAAGACAAAAAAAGTAGCTGAACAATTTCAGCATGGATTTACTAGCATGGGTCTCAGTGCCACCCAGGAAATGTTTCTCACCATCTTTATTGCAGGGGCTGTGCAGCCCATGTTCAGACCTTGTGAACAGGGAACCATTGTGCCCAGTACTGAGCTCCTGGGTTTTGTGTTTTGGTTTTTTTTTTACTTGCATAACTGAAATATATTCATGATGCTGGTTCCACTGTTACAAGCAAAGACTTTGTGCTGCCTATTGGTCCCATTCCAGTAGTTCACTGACGCCCTTATTCTAGGGATCCTCTGTGACATATTTTCTTCTTGTTGCCAAGGGGAATATTATAGCAGCACAGTGCAATAATTGTCATCATACTCTGGTTCTTCAAACCTTTGGCAACCAGAGCTAATAAAATCTTGCTTGGCAAGTCCTGCTTCATTAACCTGATCTTGTATGACAAGGTGGCCCACTGAGTGGTTGCAGGAAAGGCTGTGCATGCTGTCTGCTTAGCCTTTGGTAAAGCCTTTGACACCATTTCCCACAGCATTCTGCTGGAGATATTGGCTGTTTATGGCTTAGATGGACATACATTTCACTGGATAAAACCCTGTATTTTTTGTATTTAAAAGCCATGTAGATGTGGCACTTAGGGACGTGGTTTTGTGGCAGACTTGTCAGTGATGGGTTAACAGTTGGGCTTCATGATCTAAAAGGTCTTTTCCAATCTAAATGATTCTATAAGCTGTCATATCTAATTTTAACATGCAGGTAACATTTAATTCTTATTTTCAGTAGAAGGCACTATGTTGGGAACTGTGCCAGATATTAACAACATGTTTTTTGTATGATAGCCAAAAAGTGTAGAACACAGGGAGTTGTTTTTTGGTTTCTTTTTTTTTAAAACCCATATTATGGGAGGTATGTGGTGGAGTGATCCAGCACTGGAGTCTTGCGCCAAAATATAACTTTAAAACACTTCACTAATTTGTATTTGAACTGAATACAATAAACTTTTTGGGTAGACAGGGAAATTTGAGATTGTTTTAAGCTGTGTGTAGAAAGTGTTTAAATTTCATTTTTCATAAATAAGAAACTGAGTGAATGTGGGGTGTGAATTAAGAGAGTGTGTATTTGTGCATCATTATTATATACTCCTGAACTGCAAAGAAAATTACTGTTGGTGAAATATTCACATTTGCTAAAGGTGGTAGTCTATTAAAAGTCCTTTTCTGTACTGCAGGACTTGTTCAGTGATGTAAGTCAACATTTTCGAGAGTGAATACAGATTATTGGTATTATTTTGTCAGCTTGAAGTTGGGATCGGGTAGCATTGCCTGATGGTTTAATCACAGTGGGGAGAGCATTTTTTGAAAAAGATGATTTGAGTATCTTTCAGAGAGCTGCCAGTTTGTAAAGGCTGTTGCAATGAACTACCAGGTTGCAGCATGTCTGGAGTAATTGAAGCACCTCATCAAATGCCCGGGAAGCATATTTTTCCTTCTCGTGCAGGTTGGGTCTTAGGCTTTGCATTACTGAACAGATACAGGGTTGGAATATTAATATGGCAGAAGAATATATAATATTAAAGGAGACTTCACTATGAGGGTGATGGGACACTGGCACAGGTTGCCCAGGGATGTTGTGGCTGCCCATCGCTGGCAGTGTTCAAGGCTAGGTTGGATGTGTCTTTGAGCAACCTGCTCTACTGGAAGATGTCCCTGCCCATGGCAGGGAGGTTGGAACTGCATGCATACTGCTTGCCAACGCTTAAAGGGGTGGTTTTAATTCTGCAAATTATATGCTTGTATATGTCATGCAGTTATTTGTTAATACCTCAAAATTAGAACAGTGTATTTTGCTTTATTTGGCAATTGACATAGTGCTGTAGAAATACATTGAAATAAATTTAAGACTTAGCTTTTCTATTTGTGAATGAAATTACCCTGACAATTCATGTTTCTTTTTTCTTGTCATATATATATAAAAGCTGTGGTTTAACTGCATGATGATGAACCGTATCTGTGCTAACACTGAAATAGCAAATGTAGGTGGTAATGTTTATAGCGTAGTCAAAAGCAAGACCTGAGCGCACGCATACATTATTGAGGTAGTATCAATCTGACTAGCTCATTTTCCAGTAACAGTGAAGTTGTAAAACTGAGGATCATAGGCAAGTTGTACAGCTTGTGCTATTTTTAATGCCATTAGGACTTTGTTGCTATTGGTGTCAGAGCAAGATAGGTTAACACTAGGCTATAGTTAATACCATTATATGCTAGCTATATGTTGCAGACCTCTGGTCACACTGTAGGCATGCCAAGAGACAGTGGTCATATCACATCTATTCTTAGTCTTACAATCACAGAATGGTTTGAGTTGGAAGGAACCTTCAAGATCATGCAGTTCCAACCTCCCTGCCATGGGCAGGGACATCTTCCAGTAGAGCAGGTTGCTCAAAGACACATCCAACCTAGCCTTGAACACTGCTAGGGATGGGCAGCCGCAACTTCCCTGAGCAACCTGTGCCAGTGTCTCACCACCCTCATAGTGAAGAACTTCTTAATATATAATCTAAGTCTCTCCTCTGTCAGTTTAAAGCTATCCCCACTTGTCCTACTCCTACCTGCCCTTGTAAAAAGCTCCTCTCTAGATTTCTCGTAGGCCCTTTTGGTACAGGAAGCTGCCCTAAGTCTCCCCAGAGCCATCTCTTCTCTAAGCTGAGCAAGACCAGTTCTCTCAGCCTCTCTCTGTAGGAGAGGTGCTCCAGCCCTCTGACCATCTTTGTGGCCACCTCTGGCGTTGCTCCAGCAGGTTTACCTCCCTCTTATATTGGGGGCCCCAGAGCTGAATACAGTTTTCTAGCTATCTTCCAGGAAAGCCAGCCTTCAGCAGGAGTATGAGGACACTGAGATTTTCAGAGCAAGATTACATAGTCAGGATGTAGATACATGGTGGAAGTAGGGAAGAGTCCCTAATTAGGAGCAGGCACTTACCTTTGCTTCCCACTCTTGCAAGTAGACTCTTAGCTTGTATATCACTGAAAGCAGCCTTGTAGGTGCCCAAAGACCCAAAGGTCTTTCAGGTTTCCTCAGTCACCAACTTCTCCTCTAAGGCTTCCAGTGAAAGGCATTAGATACATCTTTTATTAAGTGTCGACAGTGATGATTTTGCAGTTTGAGGGAGAGATGATATGGGCTCAGAATAATTTGATAAACTTCACCTGCTGCTACCAGTCCCTTCAGGCAAACTCCTCTATTGCAAGTACTTTAATAGCATGCAGGAATGAATTCTCATCACTTACATCTTGAATATATGTATATATATATATATTTCTATTCCCTAGTATAGCCTTTTTTGTTTTTCTGTGTGACTATAATTTTGTCCATTTTAGTTATGTTTTGTTACGTTTTCATGACATTTGTCTTTAACTTGCTTTAATCATAGGAATACGTTTGAATGCATCAGAAAATAATTGATTTGAAAGGAATGCTAAATGGATAGGTATATGTAGCATCCCTACTCTATCAGACTTTTGAATTTAATTGTTTCAAGCTTGCAAAAATAAGCTTTTAAAAAAATGAACTGTGACATTCATACGCACACACACCCGCCCTATTTAACTGTGGAGGCTTTTTGTAATGTCTTATTAGATGAGTTTTTACTTTCTGTGGTGTTTGGTTTTTCTACAATGCTGTAGCTTCACTTTTCTACTTACTGTTTTAACACAGAGGAATTGCTTGAAATGTCACTTCCAATTTTAGCTGTGAGTTTAGTTCCTGACTTGATATAGATAACAGTAGATTATTTTTTTTCCTCCCTCCTTACAACAACCACCCTCCTATTGTAAAACCCTTTTATTATGGCACACTTCCTCCTCTCCCAGTGATGCATCAAGTCAGATCTACAGGAATTCAAAAATAGTTCAAATATAGTGATGACAGTTTTAAGATTTTTCTCAGTGCTTTAATTTTTTCAAAAGCTTTTTTCTTTTTCTTTTCCCCTTTCCAATCCAAGGAAAAATGGCAGGCTTGAGTCCGCGATAATGTGATTGTTATTACATAGTCCACTTACATCCTAGGTTGCAAATTCTGTGCAGTTAGAAACAACTAAATTAAAGTGCCAATGTGATTTCAAATACTGCGTGTTTCCCTCTACTGTAGAATGTGTTTGCAGTTTTTATGCTTTCTAACTGCAAAAATGTTACACTTTACTTTGTCAGAAAATGCCTCCATACAATGTGTACTTTGACTGACTCAGGAATCTGGAGCTAGGCACTTGAATGATGGTCGCCAGTTTAATATCATTAAGCTTCCTTGATGTTAAAAGGAGCTGTGTGCAGTTATGTAGGTATGAATACACAGTTAGTAGGCATCTGCTCATGTGATCTGGTATAACTGTCTCTTATTTCAGTTTTATGCATGGGCTCCACAGAGACAGGAATGTCTTCACTACTTGGATTTGAAACTCATGACAGTTACAACAGACAGTGGTGGCTTTAGTAGTAGAGCAGTACTTTAGATTTACAACAGCAAAACCTGGCCAATCATTTGGCAAAGTGAATTAAAAGGTTTTCTGCTGACTCTAGGTGTTGGGTAGTCTTCTACTTCAGCAGTTTGCTATGATATTTAAGTTAAATTTAGGAATAATTTAATTTTCTCCTCATATCAGTGTTTTCAGCACAATTTCATGATGTGGGCGGTGGTGGTGCGCCTGTAGACTTTGTCAGTATTTTAAGAAAGATGTAATAGTTCAAGGTCTAGTTGCTGTTTGGCATTTGGATTGATCCAGTAATTTTTTGTGACAATTATCCTAAATTATCAATGCTAGGAAGCAAACCCCAATATATTAGATAGTAACACATTACTACAGAGCTGATTTTGATCCTATTTGCTGTGCATAAAGACCAATTTGTTAGAAGTTACCCTTTTATTTAAAATTGGACCTGAGTGGGAGGGAAGCTAGTCCAAAGAACCCAGGACATCATATCATGCACTTAGAGAGAAATTTTGGATCTCCTTAGATACTGAAGAACAAAGCTGATCTCTCAGATATGCATAATGGTTCCCTTGATTACAATTTTGTCATTTCATTTGTAAATGCATTTTTTGTTAGTTTTTTGTTTGACAGAGCGCAGCTCATCTGAATGATTAAAAGTCTGCAGTAACAGTATTCAGAAGGTATTTTTCTTCCATTTTGTGTCATGATGTGGGAGATGTTTTGCAGCAATATATACTTTCTTTTCTGGCAGCCTTATGCTCTTTCATCTTTTTTTCTTGTTTCCCTTCTTGTTCCCTCTTGCATACAGGAAGAGTAAATGCATTATATGCTCTGATCACTGTACTTGATTGTGTACTTTGGAAAAGCAGATTAATTTGAAGATGTAGCATTGCTTCATTCCCACTTCCACTGGTGTAGGGAGTTGAGTAATTTGTCTCTAAAGAGGTTCTTGGGCTATAGCATCTGCTTTTGTAAAATGCAGAAAGCTTGAAATAACCTTGAGCTGTCTCTGATGTTTGTAGTTACTCTTGTATGTCAACTGTGTCAAGACAAACCTTACTTGTACAAGTTCTTGTTAATGATTTGATAGTTATCTTTTGCTAACCACTTGCCAATTTGTTTGTATTATACATATCCCTTTCATATACAAATCCAAACATAAAGCCTTTAAATTTTGGCAGCTATAACAAGCTACATGGAAGCTGTGATTCTTCATTCCTGGTCTTTCTGAATACCTGACTTGTCTGAAAGACATGAAACAGGTAGTTTCTTCCCTTTACATACTGTCAGGCTTCCACTTACTTTAGATATATGTTTTGGAGGAAATCTAAGTCTGCGGAGTTGTTACATTTGCCAGTTTCATCTCTGGGGCATGAATATCAGCAGAGGAACCATTTTCTGTAGTGGTGAAAAGAGAAAAAGCTGTTAGGTTTGATAATCTATTTTTTGGACAGAGTGTATAGGAGTCTCATGTACTCACAGCTGGGTGTTAAATTGTCTCAGATCTTTGTTAACTTCTGAAATAAACCCCTGGGCTTGGTCATATCTTTTCTGAAAGTTTGCCAGCTTTTAAAGGAATCGCGTTGCATTATCTGCTTTTCAAGTCTGGGAGACTATTGATGTTGATACTTTCTTTCAAAATCTGAAAGTGTTTCAGCAGTATTGTAATGAAAGAACTTCGAAATTAGTCTGATATTTGTTTTTGAACTATTATTGCCTATTTTCCCAAGGTGACTTGATCTGTTGTCCTTAAAGACTTTTTGTATTTTACTTTACCATGTAGAACCTCAAAGAATGTCTCCCTCAACAGCACCCAAGAATTGCCTCTGGGTTACCACCTATGCTCAACACGCTGGATTCTATAAATTAAAAGTTCCCAATATAGCGCTTGTATTTCTCCCTTAACTTACTGCACTGTTTCACTGTTTTCTCCCTTTTAAAATTTTTTTAACCAATCAATTAGCTGGGTTTCAGGCTACGGAACATTGCATCCCTTATAGACCAACCCAGTCTGAATAATATTTCAAACAAGTCAATGTACAAGTGGTTTCTAGACAAGTCTGATTGCTTTTTCTGAGTCTATTTCTCTTTCGACTTCTGGCGTATTTCAGTATAGCATCATGTGCTTTTTCCTTGGACCTCTCTTTTATTTTAACCTTTGTGACCTTTGGATGTTGATTTGTGCTTTGATAACTGGGTTTGAAGTGTTCATTTAATAAGTGGTAAATGGCATCAGGAGGGGATAGACTTTCTTAGGGAAATCATTACTCATCAGTCTTACTGTGGTCTTATTGTCTTACTGTATTAAATTTTCACTTTTTTGCTGATGAAAGATGATAGTACTACTAAGTAAGTAAAGGGTCTTTTTGTGAGAAAATGCAGAATCAAGCAAACCATTTCAAAACAAATGTGAACCTCTTTGCAGAATCTGATTCTGGCAGAACAAATAATGCAGTGTAAACGCGGAGAAGGAGGTAGACAAGAAAACCTAGATATATTAAGCACGTGTTATAAATATGAACTGTTTTATGAAGTCATTTGTTAAATGTCATGTGTGGAACTAAAGTTCAGGCTTTTGGTAAAATTGGTCTACAGTATGAAAAGGTTTTAATCTTTAGGATCACTTGAATAAAGAAGTACCTGAGGAAGGAATGGTAAAATGAGAATTTACATTACTCTCTGCAGAATCTCACTGAAGTAGAGAATGAGCTCTGCAGCATTTGTGTTGTGAACCTGCAATGAGGGAGTGTATGGGTACATGTTCTAAGGGTTATTTGTTACCAGATGTTAGGGATAAAAAACGGATAATAAAAGTTTTAAGGTAAAAAAGATTAATTCTGAGGAAGTGATTGATAGCCTCACTCTTGTGAAAAATGAGTCATACATAAACTAAAAGAGCCTGCATCTTCTCTGCAGAGCACTCAAAAAATGATAGTGGTGATTTGTATCATATTGCACTCTGCAATAGGTCCCCATATCACTTAATGTCATTTGAATTGCATAGCTAGAGACAACATTCAAAGTTTCAAGTGATGATAAAGAAATCCCTTTTAAATAAAAATTGAAGAGAAATGCCGGCTGTAAGACTGTTATTTTGTTTCCTTGAAAGTATCCTGTCTTCTAATGGAATCTGACATTTGATTCAGTCTTACTAGTAAATATGAAAGTTGGAATGAGCTGGACTTGCCTGATTTGTTTAGGAATGAGGTGACAGCTAAACTTTTGAATACCTGCAATAGGAGAAAAAAGTTAACTACTGAGTTGCTTTTTTCTTAGTTTCTGGCATGGTCTTTTCTAACAGTTTATTCCCATTATAGCTCATAAAGCTGAAGTAGGAGGGCACAGATCAGTAATTAAAGAATGCCTGTATCCATCTGCCTGGTGACTTTTATGCTTTGTTGTCTTTATATATCTACATGTTGCATTGGCTGTAAACAGCTAAACAGAAGGACTTCCCAGTGAGGTTCCAAATCCTAACATTGTGTCATATTTTATGTCTCAGAGTTCTGAAGCCTCTGAAGTGGTAATCCTGGAGCGCTGCTGGATTGTGGAGTTTAGGAGTAAAACAGATGTTTCAGTAGTTCTCAGTAAGTAAGACATAGCTCAATATGTTCAGGGTCAATTTTTACTGTCAATAAAAATAAAAAACTCAGCCACTGAAACTTGCTAAAAATTTAGCTAAAATACATTCTCTTGTCTGTTAAATGCTCATGTCTAAACACTGCTTCTCTCTATATTCATGCCTAAAAAGAAAAATCTTAAAGGCTACTGTTTTACTTTTTCTAAAATCAGGTGAAAGCCATATATCATAATCTTCATCTGACAATAAGTAGACGTTTGCGGTTCAGTTTTGTTAGATATTATGTACAATATGGGTTTTATATTGATTAATTTATTCTTGAATGATTAATCTTTGCCAACCTCACCATTAAGTGAGGGGATTGCCTATTTTTGTCTCCTCCTATCAACTCTTCGTTAATAAATTGTTAAAAACACTATGAAAAAAATAGTTATTTCATAGAAATTGGAAGGATTGATTTTATTTGGAGAAAAGGCTGACATAATTTTCTCTGCAGGAATAAATCTCCAGTAGCCATTATGGTAGAAGTTTTTTATGATGTGGATTCTTTCTGATACCACTGCAGAGATTTGAAGTCCTTAGGTCTATATGATATTTTCTGTATGATACTTTCTATTAGCTGTAATGGCCTAAGAGGTAAAAGGAGCAGGCTGGTAAAAGTAGCTACAGGGGAGAAAAGGTTACGTTGCATTTGTAAGATGAGGGCCAGCTTTGCATTTAGAAGAAGTTCCTGCTTTCTTTATAATCAGCAAAACCTCCAGTCCACTTCAAGGGAAATGTTACATTAATTGTGCTAACTTCTGTCCTCACATGCTGAAGTGATTCATATTCTCATAGAATGGTTTGGGTTGGAAAGGACCTTAAAGATCATCTAGTTCTGACCCGCCTCCCATGGGCAGGGACACCTTCTACCAGACCAATTTGCTCAAAGGTCTGTCTAACCTGGCCTTAGGTTTTGGTCATGTTTGAGAAAGCAGCATTGTAGGGTTTACCCTTTTCTGGGTAGCATTGTGGGGAGTAGCTCAAATCCTGCATATTTAGTAGTGGAATTAAGGCTCTTGTCTCTTTCTTATATTGAGGCACTGCATCAAAAAAGGCTTCTTTCTGGATTTAGAAGCATTGCTTTGCCTAATTATAACAGCTGAATGATTACCATTGACTCTCAAATTGAGACATTTTAAATTGTGCCCTTATTGAGTCCAATTCATTGATTGAAATCATCAGCTTTATGAGGTGGTGATGTTACAGTTTGAGTATAAATGCAGTCATGAGAGTTCTGTTCTGGTGCTTCTTTTACAATGCTTGAACATGAGCTACTAAACTGAACCAAGAATACAGTTGTGATTGCTGACAGGACTCAATTAGCTCTGAAGCCTGCAAACAGGGCGGTTTCTGTGGCAGTGAGACTGGCAGGTTTTAAGTCTAAAAGCTAGGAAAGTAGACAACAATACTGAGTAAGCGCTTCAAGCTGTCTGTGGAGAAAGACTGTGAATATGTGTGGAGGAAGAAATATGCTTGTATAGTTATGAAGAGAAATTGCTAGCTGAGAGACAGACTTTTCAAAACAAAGTTTTTGAAGGTCAGTAGTGTGGTTAGAAGTAAGGGTGGCATTCTGACCAGCCTCTAAAAACATATTAAAGGAGAAATGAAGAAGCAGTGCAGAGAACTCCAGGTATGCAGAGCCAGCAAATGAGTATGAACGCGTGGGGTACAACTGAAGGAATACAGCAGAAGATAAGGAAGAGGCAGACAGGTAGATGAGAAATGGATTTCAAACTTGGCAATTTTACTGTGCCGGAGAACAAGGACAACAGCCTGGCTGCTGCTGATTTGTTGGATGGGAAAAGAAAAAGAAAGCCAGACTATTATGAGGTATTAGAACAAAACTGAAGACAAATGAAATGATATGTTGTGTACTGAGTGACGATAAATACCAAAAGAAGTGTAATAGTCCATGAACCGTAGGTGAGAACAAAATTCAGAAGACAAAATGGGGGAGAAAAGCATAACTCAGGAACTAAGAAGAGATCTTTGTCAGTGAGGTCTTGTATAATGAAAAACTAGCTGTATTGTCACAAGAATATATCCCTTAGCCATTGGGAGCCAGAAAAACTTTAAAATATTTATCTGAGACTTTTAAAGGATTTGGGTGAAAGCAGGAATAGGACATACCTGCTCATAATGTGAAATTCCTTGTGGAACAGATGGAAGAGAGATGTGCAGGAAACCAGAAGCAACTCCATGGAAGGAAGTAGAGTTGATCTTTGAGGTTTAATTTGGGGTATGGCTGGGAAGGGACTTGCAGGCTTGGAGATGAAGATAATTAGCTGGTGGGTCAGCTTGGAACCGTGAGGGGATGGTTAGAGTGAGCTTTTGTCCAATTGTCTCCATATTTCTCTGAGTGGTGGGCTGAATCCCAGGAGACATGAGGAAGAGTGAGAAATTGAGAGTAATTTGGGTATCTAGGAAGAGAATGTAATACAGGGCAGTGGAGTTAACATGAAAGGAAAAATAAGGACACTTTTATGCAGCATCTAGTGATATTGTGGAGCTGATCATTGCCTCAAGGTGGTGTGGGCACTGAAACATAAAGGAAGTACAGAAGAGTTCAGGCAGTTGCAGCAGATAATCCTGCCAGTGCTTCAAGTGTAGTGCTCCCAAAGCAGTCTAGCTCAAAAGGTTTCTAAGTAGAACATGAAAGAAAATAGGAGGACTTGTTAGGTGAACTGTTATTCTGTATGTGGCTGGTTTCTTGCATGCCCTTCCAGAAAGTAGCTGCTATTAGCAGAACAGCGTGAGTAGGATCTCATTGAATGTGACAGTTCATGCATATGTGATTTATCCGTGAAATCCTGGAAGGTGTGATAAGGAAAGCGTTTCAACCTTTTTGTCCAAAAAGATCTTTAAACTGGAAACTGCTGCTGTGCACTAAGATGTTTGAGCAGTGCACTGTTAACTGCCTTCCCTTGGATTCTTCTCAGGAATAACCATTTTCATGCCATCAAAAGGCAGTGGGTGACAGTACAAGTGACTCTCTTCCGAGAGGTACAGAGTCACCCATTTACCAACCTGGCACCCTCTCTAGAGAAGTGTGCTGCTCACTGGGGTCATGTATCAGGGATGACACTGAGACTACCAAGCCTCATACAGTCCACTTGCTGTTATCCACTGATTTTGTTTTAATGTGGGCACCAGTGATACAGCCAGGAGCAGTCTGAGGGACCTTGACAGGCTTGCGAGGTGGGCCATGAACCTCATGAAGTTCAAAAAGGCCAAGTGCAAGGTTATGCACCTGGGTCAGGGCAATCCCAGGCACAAATACGGGCTGGGCAGAGAATGGATTGAGAGCAGCCTTGAGGAGGACTTGGGGGTGTTGATTTGCAAGAAGCTCAACATCAGCCAGCAATGTATGTTTTCAGGCCAGAAAGCCAACCGTATGCTGTGTTGCATCAAAAGAAGCATGACTAGCAGGTTGAGCGGGGAGAATCACCTCCCCACTTCCACCTGGAGTGCTGCATTTGTTCTGAGTCTCCCAATATAAAGACATGGACTTGTTGGAGTGAGACCAGAGGAGGGCCACAAAGATGATCAGCGGGCTGGAGTACCTCTGTTGTGAAGACAGGCTGAGAGTGCTGGGCTTGTTCAGCCTGGAGAAGAGAAGGCTCTGGGGAGACCTTAGAGCAGCTTCAAGTGCCTAAAGGAGGCCTAAAGAAATCTGGAGAGGGACTTCTTACATGTGCATGTAGGGATAGGACAATGAGGAATGGCTTTAAACTGACAGAGGGGAGATTTAAATTAGATATTAGGAAGTTCTTCACCATGAGGGTGGTGAGACACTGGCACAGGTTGCCCACAGAAGCTGTGGCTGCCCCATCCTTGGCGCAGTGCTCAAGGGCAGGTTGGATGGGGCTTGAAGCAACCTGGTCTAGTGGAAGGTGTCCCTGCCTATGACAGGGAGTTGGAACTGCATGATCTTTATATGGTCCCTTCCAAACCACCCCCTGATTCTGTGATCTAAGCTTGCACAATGCAGGCAGGCATCGTAGCCTCCACGCACACAGAAATACATAACTGTTTAGAGCACAGCTGTGTCCCTGCTGGACCTTGGAAACCCTGTTATCGGCAGTGACGCTTCTGAGTGTATGTGCCCAGGTGCTGGCAAGGAGGGGTTCTGCAAAGCAGTCTCCCTGAGTAGTGGCAGGGGCTACCCTGTGCCGGACTCAGCTGGTTCCATTTGGCTCCAGGTGCCCCCACTCAGGGCTCTGCCCCTCAGCCTTGCAGGTGCCTCAGGGAAAGCACGTTTTGGAGATGGTGAGATACTGCCCAGCTGTGAGGAGTGAGGGGAAAATGTGTGGGAAACAGCTCAGTGAGTGCAAGAGTGAGAGCACATGTAGGGGAGGAGGTTCTCTAGGCCAAGCAGAGATTCCCCTGCAGCTCCCTGGGAGACTGAAGTGGAGGAGGTAATTTCCCTGCAGCCATGGGTAAAGTGTGAGGGGGAACAGCAAACTCCTGGGCTGATCATAACCACCCAAACCCTCCAACTTTCATGTGGGATGGTAGAGGAGTGAAAAAGGGAGTGAAGTTGAGCCTGGGAAAATGGGGGAAAGTGGAGGAGGGGAAAGGTCTTTCTCTGTAGTCAGCACTCTCAATTTGCAGTATATTAAGTTATTTTTCCTATGAGTCTGTTTTGCCTGTGGTGATAATTAGTAAGTGATCTCCCTGTCATTAACCTGACCCATGAGCTGCTGGGTTTTTTTGTCCCCCAGTGCTGCTGAGGAGAGGGGGTGAGTCAGGGGCTGGGCAGGTGGCTGGCAGCAGGCCCAGATGAACACAACACTGTTAATCTGTGTCAGGGGTTTTAATTCTAAGTGCTTCATCCACTTCCAGATGTGTCCCTGTTTGAGCAGCAGACGCAAACAGATAAACAGTCAGGAACAAAAAACTTGTGTTAGTGTGGGTAGTTCTTGGTTACTGTTGTGATTCTCTGGAATGGGACAATTAGAGCTGTGTGGCTAGGTGTTTGAGCTGGTCCCAAGAGCAATCTGAATTTGACCACTCTGTTGTATATAGGCTCATGTGGGTGAGAGCAAAGAACTGTCTGCCTCCTTCCCTCCATGTCATGTACAACACAAAATCAGGAATGGATCCAAGAGACTCGCACAGTGAAATTCAATCAGATGAAAGGCGGCATTCAAGGACTGCCTTGTCTTGATCTGTGTATCTCTTCTGCTTTTCAGGATAAGAGATTTCTTTAAAATTATTTTAATTGCATTACTGTGTGTGGTCCCTTAGTGAGAACTATGGAGAGATAAGAGCTCTAATAGCCAGGTAGGACTGGTGAGGTACAAGGAGGAAGGGAGGGAACAGGAAGAAGACAGAGCTTTTGGTGAAAGGTCAGTCATCTAAAACACACTGCAGTGTGCATAAAGGGGTGGGAGGGAGGGGGGAAGGCCTGCATGCAGGAATACCCTTAAGGTGGCAAGCATTCCCTTTTCCCATGTGTAGTATGCAAGCCGCTTAACCTTGGAGCTTTTTGTTTCCTTCAGTAGTAGTGGCTTGGAAAGGCAGGTCAGTATCACTCCATTTTAGCTATAGAGTAAGTGAGGCATATGCTAAGGTTACTCTTGCAGACTCAGGCACAGAATCAAGATCTGTGAATCCTACTTTTTTTAAGGTAGGCTAATGGTCCAGCCAGTGATGCGATCTACTACCTCTCAGCAAAAGCAGTCTACTGCTTTGCAAAGGCTTCAATTAGTACGTAAAGTGAGTGCTTCGGTATTTCTGCTCTGTGATCTTGAGATACCATTGCGGTGTTTAAATGTTTGTGTGGTCTGCCTTGCTTCTAGCATAGGTGCGGTAGTTACTTAATGAAAGGGAAGAAGCAATGTGGTATGTGTGAAAGCCTGCAGGTATTTAAAGAAACAAAGTTTTGTACTGCAGTAGTCAGCCTGGGATATCACACTATATTAATTTCAAATACCTCAGGCTTCTGTGGGGACTTATATATAAGTTACCATTGCAATCTCTATTTAACTTTATTCCAGCATTGCAAAATATAAAAAACAACACTGAAGATAAAATTTTTAATTCATTTTTTTATCTTTGATTGGAAATTTAACTTCCAAAGCAAGATTTACTTGGCACCATGAGTAACCACAGGATGATTTCGTTGCTACTAATTTGAACATGAAATGCATCAGCATATAGAATTCAGTCAGCTTTGTGAATTAAAAGCCTCTGATGTCTGTATAAGAAATATCCTGCGGATATAGTTTACGTGTCAAAGCTTCCATTCTACTTTTGTTATAGCATATGGTGGTTAGCTGTGATGGTGCTTTATATTTTTGAGTGGCAGTGGCTTATTGATATTCTCAATCATTTTCCACTGCTGACGTAACACCTGAGAATTATTTTTTGCTTGTGTGTGTCAAGAGAGGCAACCTTTAACCTTTTTGAACTCTCTTACTTTGCATGTTTGCATAGGAGGAAAAATAGTGACCCTATAGGAAAGGGAGAGGCTGTCATCCTGGCTATTGACCATGTGCTTTGTACATGTTTTTATTTAAATCTTGCCAGTAATTTCATTTAAAGCAAGATGCTGGAAGGGCCATTAAGCACCTGCAAATGAGGCATCTCCAGTTCAAGAAGGTTAGCTTTCTGTAACATCAGTGTAAGTGGTGTCTCTGTTTCTGCCCACTTTGTGTGTTGAGGGATGGAAAGTCATAGAATCACAGAATGGTTTGAACTGGAAGGAATCTTAAAGCTCATCCAGTTCCAACCCCTCTGCCCCAGGCAGAGACACCTTCCCACTATACCAGGTTGCTCAAAGCCCTGTCCAACCTGGTCTTGAACACTGCCAGGGATGGGGCAGCTCACCTTTAGATATTGGAAGGAGGAAGGTTTTTGGTATTGGAAGTTGAGGATTGCAACAGTTTTACACTGTGGAAGTTGGACAGTTTCTAGACTACAAAACTTTGCTTTAAAATGTGTGCATAGCAACACCAGCAGCCAAGCGGCTGTGAGCTACATAGAATCATAGAATAGATAAGGTGGGAAAGGACCTTAGTTCCAACCCCCTTGCCATGGGCAGGGACACCTCACACTAATCCATGTCACCCAAGGCTCTGTCCAACCTGGCCTTGAACACCACCAGGGATGGAGCATTCACAACTTCCTTGTGCAGCCCATTCCAGTGCCTCACCACCCTCACAGTAAAGAACATCCTCCTTATATCCAGTCTAAACTTCCCCTGTTTAAGTTTGAACCCATTACCCCTTGTCCTGTCACTACAGTTCCTAATGAAGATTCCCTCCCCAGCATCCTTATAGGCCCCCTTCAGATAGTGGAAGGCACCTGTTGTAGAGCAAACACAGAGTGCTCTGCTACAGAATTTGTTCCCACAAATTTCATCAATGATCCCTCAGTGCTGGCTTACTTTTGCAGCTTCATCCAAGTGTCAGTTGTGTTATCCAAGTGTCAGTGCTAACATTTAGAGACCATTTCATGCATTAAAGTTAGTAATATTTGGCCTTTTCTCTCCCCTCCTCCTCTCTTGTGGCTAGTAGCTGTGACCATTAATTTATTTTCACCTGGACAGATCCAAACTGGACTAACAGTTCAGTTTTCATTTTAGAGAAATGAGAAGAAATATTTTATAGCTGGCAATTTGTTGTAATTGCAGAGTAGTGTTTAATGGCAAATATAAATACATCTGACTTTACACATTTTTAGATTTGCTCTTATATTAATGTAAATAGTATAGTAGCAATACTCTTGCTTTTAAGCACTCTACTAGCGTCCAGAAAACAAATGAGAGATCTTGGGAAAAGCTGAGGACAAAGCTTCTTAAAATGTTGATTTAGATAGGTAATGAATTCAGTTAGGTACATACAAATCTATTGTTGGGACAGACACTTTCAGGTAACTGTTGGTTACATCAGTGTCCCAGTGTCTGGCCTCAGAATCTTTCCCCTTATTTCTGTTTTTTGAATTTATGCAAGCTGTTAAAAGGTCTTATGTTGCTTCTGTAGCTATGTAGACCAGCTTTGGTTCAAGAAGAAAAAGAGGTGAAGATAAAATTACATACCATTTTGCGCTGAATTTAGGGCTAGTAAGTTGAGTTTTGCAATGAAAGCCATTGTGTTTAACAGTGTGAATATCTTCCCTGGGTTTATGCCATTGAACTTGAATACCCACTAGCAATGTCCAGCAGTAAGATGAAAATTAGTGTCCTACTATTGCAGATTCCCAAATAGATATAAATTTTTCTTAGTGTTGTACATTCCTAGATCTTACATGTCTTCTTATTCAGAAATTATAACAATAAAACTATGAATGTATTTCAGATAAAAAACTGGCCTTGCTGAAATCTGTAGTAAATATTCTGAAAAGGTCAGGATTTTTTTCCAGAACTAACTCACAGTAAATCATGTTGTAATGACAGCATAACAAAGAATGCTCATGTATGGTAGCTACTTAATTGTAAAGCATAAAGTGCTTTTGTCCACCCATGAAATACTCCTGCGTTTAGGATGCAATACAAATATAATTCTGCTGATATGCCTGCCACTCATTCAAGGCCTTCATTACATTTGTGGGTCTATTCATTTCAGACTCATTTCAGCTAAGTTTTTTCTGAGCTTATTAGGGTTTGTTGTATGCAACTGATTTAAAATAACAGTCCCCATAGTCTGGGAGAGAAAAGAGCTGATGATCTTTAGGATATAAATAAACCTGTTGCTCCTTTATTGCAACAGACATGTTTGCCAGTGTGCATTTTGGACATTGCTTGTGTGTGTTCCAGTATATGAACTTGTTGCCCGTAAACGTTACATGCATTGAAACACTGTGGGAAATATATAACTTGCCAACTGCTGGATCTGCAGAATAAAACTTTCTACACTTGCAGTGATGAATATTTTCAGGTATTTTAATATGCTTTTCAGAATTTAACTTAGCTGTCAGAGTACTCCAAAGATCTAAATATAGCAGACTGTAGTGTTTTGAAGTGACAGTTTAGGATGAATTTCCAGATAGCAAAACTGGCACCTGTTAGATCAGAATACAGTGAATTATGCCCACTCGTACTGCATTTCACTATCCATTTCTGATTCCATGCATATTAAGGGTGATTCAGTATGCTTTTTTGTGCTTGGCAGTCTGATTTCCACAGCTAAGAAGTAAATATAAATAGTATGATTTCAATTGCAAAACATTGATTTCCTCCCAAAGTAGATGTTTTTTATCTAGCTAGTGGTAGGATATTTTAAGACAAGATCACTCTTCCTATTTACATTTAAAAATAAAGAGCAAAAAGAAAGGAACACCTTGGTATACTAATATTTTGGATGCTAAGTTTTGGCTTGTTTCTCTGCAGTTTTCCCTTGGCTAAGGTATCTTGGATTTTCAGACTGCTTTAATTAGCTTTTATTCAAGTTGTTCTTTTAAAGGCTGAATGGTGTGAGCAGGTGCTTTGCATGCCTACAAGTTTTTAATTTTTAAGTAGAATCACTGCTGATTAATTTCGGTCTTGATGCTGGTTAACTACCGGCCTCTTTTTTCCTGTCTTTTTTCCACTGGCAGCTCCAAAATATTACGAAATCAAAACGAACTTCTGTATCACTAAGGTCAGTGACAGAAGAAAGTAGGCCACTGTGCTGTCGCAGGTGTTACCAGAGCATCAGAAAAGTTATCGCCTGTTCTAATTTCCAGTCTTTTTGAAGGTTACTGCCCTTATGGCTCAATGCAGTAGCAGAGCTTACAGCTGAAACTTCCATGTCTCTAAGTCCATTTTTGACAAACAGTAAATTGCAGCTTCAGGTTTGATCATTCAAGTAGGTATTTTGTGTGTAAACAGGATCTGATGAACATATGCAGCTCTCTCAGATTTTGAGTATTCTTGTGTTAAGAACTGAATGTCTTGTTTTATGACTGAGGCAAGAGTTTGAATCATTATTAGCACTTCTTAAATTGCCTGTGAATCCAGAAAGAGGTTCCCCTGCTTCCTGCTCTTCTTTCCAGTCTTTACTCATGAGTTCTGTAATCTGACTGGTATGGGAAATCTTATCCACCATTTTTAGCAGCAGCTGCAGTCACACGGATTTCCTTAGATACGCCCTCAGACAAAAAAAGCTTGTCGTACCTCTGCAGGCATTTTTGCTAGTACAGTTTTAGAGGCTTCCAGATTTGAGATTTGAGTCTTTTGTTCCCCTCACAACAATAAAAGCAGAGTTAATTATAAGTGGCAGATGCTCAGTTTATGAAGTGCAAATGGGTTTAGAACTGCATGTGGGTAAGTGCCCAAGGTGAGATACTCAAGCTAGTAAAAGGGAATTTAAGCTTACTTTGTGCTGAAAAAACTTTTTTTTATGTTGTTTGGAATTTCAAGCTAAGTATGAAAACATTTAAGTGTTCTGTTTCATCCAGTAATGTGATCTGTAGTTTATTTGGGTCAAAATGATTCTGATG
Source organism: Psittacus erithacus (assembly GCA_009867235.2). Lineage (NCBI taxonomy): Eukaryota > Metazoa > Chordata > Aves > Psittaciformes > Psittacidae > Psittacus > Psittacus erithacus. The sequence goes on along the minus strand of WYDI02027593.1, from coordinate 5,671 downwards.
TCCAAACAAATACTTCAGTCCTGATTAATACAGTAGCACAGGTGTTTTGTAGAGTTTTGTTTCTAAATCAGTTGGTAACTTGTTTTAAAAAAGCACTGTTTGTTTTTTTTGGTTTTTTTTTGTGTCTCAGTTTATTCTTCTCAGTGTTTGTTGCACTAAATGTCACATTGAATTTATGCCTCTGTGAAGCCATCTACATTGCAGAATCTGGAATGCCTAAGAGGTGTTTTTTCTTCCTGTTCTAATCGTAATCAAATGACTGACCCTTGCTACTTTCCTGGATTCCTTAGGAGCTTCTGCTTTTTTCCCCTCCTTTTTCATTTTCCTCTTAGAAAATTTAATCGTTAAACAATTAGACTTCAGGCAGAACAGCAAACAACATGTGGATATTAATGAGGTCAGACGCTTCCCCATACAACCTGTTGAGTCTTCACAGAGGAGCTGCTAGGCTGTGGAATCTGTGCTAAGGAAGCATTTCCTATTTCAGTTTGATTCTGCCACCTAGTTTAGCAATATATTAATTGCTTTTGGAGCCACTCTGGGGATAGACTTAGTTCAGCACTGAGTACAAAAGAACTGGGAGTTTGATTCAACAGGTGGCTGAGGTGCATGGTTCTGTGACCATGAAAAGAAATGTGTGTGATGCTTTTAGTTGTGTGACATCAATACTTTTATGATCCTAAAAACTGTGTTTATGTTTTCTGAGTGCAGAGTTTCAGAGCAGAGAGCCAGATCTTTACCTTGAAGCTGCATCAAAGCCAGATTGCAAATCCTGGGCTGTGGCACAGGGAGAGGCAAACTCAGAAGGTTTGCAGAGTAAAATTCAACATCTTCGAAGGTTGATCATGGAAATCAAAGAGGAAAGATCGTCAGATGAAGCACGACAGTTTGTCCCGTCATCCCAAGTAGGCAGTCTAGGGGAGCCACAGTTTACATGTAAGTGCATAATACTCATTTTATTAAGTATTATTGAGTGGTACAATAAAAATGGCTCGCTGTCTGTATCAGTACTAGTGGATTCACAAACAGGGTGCATGATGCTGTTTAACTTGTTGCTTGAAAAAGTGCAGTTGTAGATGCAATAAACTGATGAAAATTATCTTTAAATGTCATTACCTGATATATTTTTATTTATGCAGATAAATTTCAGGGGACAAATGTGTGATCACTGTTTTGACTTTCTCTCCCTAATCTGTTTTCTTCGTAAGACTTAGATATTATTTAGTTAGAAATAATCTTTTCCTCATTTGTGTCCTATATGAACGTATGGACTGCTGTTTAAAATGTAGCCTGATAACTTTGATAAATGTGTATAAGGCTTTAGTGATACTGGAATTAGTATTGCAGATTTGTTCTTTGTGATATAAAAGCACTCTGGGGATTTGAAAGCACGTAGATATATGTTGAGTCATCTTTGGTGCGCTGGAGTCTGGGCAGTATATTTCAGTTGCCCAGCTACTTAATCAAGTCCGTATCCAGCATATTGATAAAGGTTTTCCAGACCAATATGCTGATGCTGCTGGTAGCAGAATTCAACTTGGAAATTTGGTATAATTTAATTAAAAAAATAAAATGAAATAAAATGAAATCATGTTATCTCGTATTGACCAAGGCCTTTTTAAGCCCTGCGGCTGTAATTTATCTTGCACACACCTGAATGATTAGCTGTAGTGATGAGAACAATGTGGATTGGGTTTTATTGTGGGTTGTTTTGTAATTTTTCATTTTTTGTTATTTTAAGAAAAATCTTGCATTCCAGTTCATATGCTTCGTCCTTCCCATCTGACCAATTTCTTCAGTAATGGCAAATACTCAATAATGCTCACTGGAGATAATATGTAAATGTCAACAAGAGAAAGCTCAATTTCTACAAGGTTCATTGATGCCATAGTTGTGATGTAATTACTTCCTGCAGTGGGTGAACAACTATGTTTTTTAATTATCCTTCCTACATTTCTCTTGTTGCAGCTCTGTGGTTCACTTCTTTATTCCAGTGTAGTAAGGAAATATTGGCCTTTGCACTAAAATATGCACTAGAATGTAATTCTGCAATGAAGGCAATTGAAATGTTCTAATTGCCCTAGGTACATGAGAAAGGGAATTAATGTACTATTTTCCAAAACCACAAATAAGTTGTTTTTGTTGCTTTACAGTATATATGTAGCTGTTTTATTCTACTGTATTAACCTGATTTACATACTTCCACAGAATGTTTTTTGTGTTTTTAATGTGATGACATCACTACTTAAGAATGAGTAATTAGATTTAATATTTTTTCATCAGATATATTGTTAGTTGTTATAGAAAATATTACAAGTACCCAACTTGTCAAGTGCAACTATGAAAGGTTGGGTCATTTTTGTTTGTTTGTTTGTTTGTTTTTTTTTCTTCTTGGCCTTCTTCAAAAACAGGTTTGTTTTTTTTTCAGCAAATATTTCATGCACAGGTCTCTTTCACTGTAGTTTGTAACATGAAATGTTATTCTCATGGCAATGGCAGATAGAGGTATGAATTAAGGCATGTGAAAGTTTGACTATGCATTAAGAAGCTAGACATTGAAATCTAATTATTTCTAATATTTTATTTATTTTTTTTTTTCCTGAAAGGTATTCAGAGAATTCCAAATGAGCCAAAGCTGGAGTTCAGTCTTGGTAAGATACAGTTTTGTCTTCTTGGAATTGCAATGGCCTGTGTGTGTGAAGAGTTTATATTTAGCTGATGCCCTAAAGCTCTCCCCTTTGGGGCAGATGTACTTCTGTCTGATATAATAATTTTTAGATTATCTTAACTTGGTAGCTTTATCTGTATGCCTTTTAAAAACTGACAGTTATAGCATTACAAAAACATTGTTGAGTAGTGTTTTTTCCTGTAGGGACTGTTTCTGCTGAAATGGTTAAATATTGGCATGGAGAAAGACCTAGCTCTGTGCTGGGGAATTACTGTATTGCAGTAATTGTTAAAAGTTATTTTAACTTTTCTGTGCCTTTCTATACATGCTGTAGGTGACGTGACTGTAGTATTTGGGCATAGCTAGTAATCGCTGTACTCAAGGGATAGTAAACTCCCAGAATGATCGTGGTGTGGCATAGGAGAGCAGAAGAAGGTGCTACAAGCAGTGACTGTGAATTAGATGAGCTGCACATCAGAACTTGCTTTCAGTGATAAATGTACCCCAGCAGGCAGAAGTGTAAAACCAATGTAAAGCCATTTTCAGACTTGTTTGGGCTCATGCTGAGCAGAGCTCTGTTCACTCATGGTGTCAGTATTTGTGTATTGCATGTGGTTGTTTCTATTAGGAATTTATGTTCTGTGGTTTGTTCTGCAGCATTATTGATTGCATCGTTGCAGCTCTGTGAGTGATCTTATACATTGGATTCTGCTGCTGCTTGGCTAATAAATAAGAGTAACAGTGTGAATCTCTTGGTTTTGACTGATATTCCTGGCTAATGTGTTAAGTCAGGGATATTTGGCGGTGTAGGGAAATATGTAAAGCTGATTCTTAGTGTCTTGGTCTTAAAATAGTACTATATATTTAAACATAGCATATTTGCATTGGGGGAATCCACTTTCAGTGGCTGCATGGTCCATAGAAGACTTCAATTTTATCATAACAGTTATAACTCTTCCTGGAGTATCAACATATCCATGCCAACTTTCCTGGCTCCAGGCATCCCACTCACCACCACTGTGCTACTTTTATGTTTAAATGTACAGGTATGCAGCAAGCACCTCTTTCTGATAAGTGAGACAGGAACAGTTTAGCTGTGAAGTATGCATGGTTTGGCCCAACCAGCTAGTTAAAATACCTCTTGCAAGGGCAGCCATTCAAGGTGTCTTTTCTGCTGTTCACCTGGTTATTGACAGGGCTGGAAGGGACTCTCACTGACAGGCTGGTCTCTGCATCTGGGAAATGTGACCTGCCTTGCTGTGCCAGCCAAGCTGGATAGTTGCCCCTTGGCAGGATCTTGCCTTTTGAAGGCTTGGTTTATGTCAAATTAAAGACTTGACATTAGCTTTAGCTAATCAAGGGCTTTGAAGATCTCTCTGTGAAGCAAACCAAAGCATGGTAGGCTGTGATGAGAGAGACATTTGCTTCAAGCAAGCACATTGCTGCAGTGTTTTCTTAACTTGGGTAACTAAATCTTGGGGCTCTGTAGAGATGTTTCAAATTAATTAGACTGGTCTTTAGCATTTAGAATTTGAAAGGCAAATCTAACAGTTACTAACATATAATATTGGTTTCCAGTCCTGAAAGAGTGGCTCATATCTATAATTTTGTTCATATGCTTTATATAAACAATACTAAGTAGCATATGATATATGTATGCAAATAGACATTTGCTTGTACCAGTTAATATATACATTTTTTTAACTATATTAAAAAATCGACAGTTATCATATAACTGTAATTTGTAACTCTTCTGGAACACTCTGGAGAGTGTTCTCTTTATAAAATTCCCAAAATATTGTCTTCCTTTTATTTTAAAGGTTAGTAAAGTGTTTTGGGTGTTTTGGTGATTGTTTTTGTTTTGTGTGGTGGTGGTTTGGTTTTGGTTTTAGTTTCTTGATGTTAAAGCAAATTATAAAAATCTTATGAATTATGGGTTTCCAATGGAATATACACAGCACTTTTGGGAGTGTACCCGATCTTGTAGCATTCCTTATTTTGTAGTCAGATCTTGCTTTAGACTAAGGTTTTTGATTTTTATATTCCTGTGGACTCTGGAAATATGGCTGGTTTTTGAGCCTTATAACTGTTGGGAAGTTTTACTTTTCAAACTTCATCTTGTTTGGCTTTTCAAGTCATTCTGTTCTGCATGCTGTTTTATGAAGCACTAGGAGGTAGCATGTGTCAGTCTGTGCAGAGTGCTGAGTAGAGAGAAGGAGCAGAGCAAAAGGAATAAAGGCAGATCCTGAGCCTAAATAAAGACCTAATCTAACAAACAGTGAAGCTGGTAAGAATTTTTCCCATGACTTTGAAGTGCACAAAGTCACTTCTTTTATAGATGTTTATTTTGGAGTTGCTGTTCGTAGTTCCTTCTTTAAAACATCCCAGCTCTTGAGTCTCAGATCTAACTAAATACAGTTATAGGTTCCTGACTTTGCATTGATTTTAGTGTAGCTATTTTGTCAGAACTTAGCTGAAGCATTATGTAATAAGTTGTGGGAAATAAATTATATTATGCATGTTGGTAAACATTATTGTGAGGTCTTTAAGAGCTTCTATCTCTAAAGGTAGTTGCATTTACTTGATAGGGAACTGACAAAGCACAAGAAAACTCAATAACAAAAAAAAAGAGGGAGCAGGGTAGAATGCACAGTTGGTTGTCAAAGTGCTCAAACATAAAATCAATAATAAACATGTTGTTAATATGGAGAAATACATTTGAAAAATGAACCATGCCAAGTGCAGGGTCCTACACCTGGGTTGGAGCAATCCCAAGCACAGCTACAGGTTGGGCAGAGAAGAGATTCAGAGCAGCCCTGCAGAAAAGGACTTGGGGGTGTTAGTCGATGAGAAAATGAACATGAGCCAGCTTCAGTGTGCGCTCACAGCCCAGAAAGCCAATCATATCCTGGGCTGCATCAAAAGGAGCGTGACCAGCAGGTCGAAGGAGGTGATCCTGCCCCTCTGCTCTCATGAGACCTCACTTGGAGTATTGTGTGCAGT
>WYDI02027592.1:0-30760 GCA_009867235.2 Psittacus erithacus | reverse complement strand
CCAAAAAATCAAAAACACAGCACTGCACCAGCTACTAAGAAGGAGAAAAATGACTGCTACTGCTGAACCCAGGACACTATCCTAATGTTTAATCTGCTGGTCCAGGGGAATTGATTTGTCCAATGTTTCCAAGGTCACTTCTTTTTCAGCCTTAGAAGAAATTGTATCAGCATTGTATCTTTTTCTCCATCATCTTTAGCAGGACCAAACAGGATCTTCTTTCCCACTACTGAAGCTACATGTTAGTAGTCAGGTTTGGGAACAGACAGCTCTAAAGTCTGCAATATCCTCAATATGTCTTCAGGTCATTGGTTGAATGCTTGAAAACTATGAACTGTGGCAATGAAGCTTAACGAAAAGCAGGCATGCCCCTGTTGAGAAGCCCTGAAGGATCTTTGTTTAAGACTGGTTTTGGTGTTACATTTTGACAAAGGTTAAGCAGCTCCCTGCTAAGAGTGTTGACTGCTGTTGACCACATTGTTTAGGAATTTTTTTCTTCCATCGCTAACTGCAGAAGAGAACCACCTAGCTGCCTAACATAAGCATCCTGGTGACACAATACAAAAAGTGTTACTTCTGGACAATTAGTGACCAGGAATTAAATCCAAAGATTTAAATTTCTAAATATCAGGGATTTTTCAACACACAAAGTTACAGAAAATTTTCTGGTGGTTCTTACGACTGATTAAGAATATTTCTATTTTTTAAATACAGCAGGTGATGTTTTAACTATACAGTTATCAAGAATGCTGCTCACTTTATAAAGCACTTTAGTATTAAGAAGCATTAAAAATAGCTATCAATAATGATGCATCCCTAATGAGTTAATTAGAATGACTGTGATGTTTCAATTTGAATAAGAATTCTGTTCTGTCAATGAAAGGAAATTACTTGGGCAGATTTTTAGCATCTTACCTCAGTGCCCAGTGGATATAACAACAGAAATTAAGCCTAAGTAATTAATACTAACAGAAAAAAAAAATTGTTAAAAGTAATAATTGCCATCTGTTCTTGTCAGTATTATTAATGTGCGTAGAATGGCCTTTATTACAAAATAGCTTACAACTGTAGCGTTGACAAAATTTGTTTCTTTCAAAGTAGCTGGACTTGCATTAAAGAAGTAAAGGTGGGCAAACAAATTCAAAATGTTAACACAGCCTAATAGCATTGGTGTATCAGCCAATTTATAATTAGTTGTAGCTTGCAGCGAATGCAGATCTCACAGGAATAAAACCACATTATCTAATACTTGTGGATAAGGTTCTGAACCATTCATACATCATACCTTTAACTTGTATACTTAAGCTGGCAATGTAGATTTTATTTCTTATTTTTTGAGGAAAAAATATGCCTTGTTTCAGTTTCCATAGCTACTAGTGTTCAGTTAATTTATTTGCTGTGCAAGAAGTCTTTTATCAGTTTTGTAAATTTAGTATAATCTACATTGCAAGATTTTTGACACATTTTTCTAAGCCTAGAAGGAACAATTTAATGGTCTTTAGCAAAATGGTATTTTACAACTAGTTATTATCAGATTCATTTCTAACATAGTTTCCTAAGGCTTATCTGTGTTCTCGGGTTGTCACCAGATCTCTGGGTTCTCCCGAGTCGTTTTCAAATCTGGTAGCTAAATTCTGTAAACGTGGCAAAGCAGCATAGATACGGAAAAATTATTAGGTTCTTACAAGATCCATGGAAATCGGTGTTTAGGTAAAAAAAAAAAAAGATATTTTGTTCTTTATTGCCTGTAATACAGAGGGAGGGTGTTCTGTGATCTGAAGCAGCAGAGCGAGCCAGATCCGGATGGCCAGCACTTATAGCTCACAGAAGATCTTTTGTCTAGCCATAGAAAAACAAATGCTGTTATGTGGATCACTGAAGAACATGTGCTGGAAAATTTTTGTTAGCAGAGGATTCAAATTATAGTCCTTGTTTGTGGAGACATTATATATACATCCCTATCAGGGTAGTATTAAAAATTGTATAGCTTTACGCAAATGTTTATACTGAGATTTTCCTTAGCTGAAAAATTTTTGAAATACTTTTTGAATTGAGGCAGTAGAAATTAGCCTCTTGAGGCAGTAAGTTCTGCAATTTACCAGATTCAGACAGTTCAGAAAGGTATCGATTCAGACAGTTCAGAAAGGTGTCTATTCAGACAGTTCAGAAAGGTATCAATTCAGGCAGTGAAACAGAGCCTTAATGCTAGCTCTGAAAAAATAACTGTCAGCCTCATCACTAGATCTGAACAATAACAACTTCTGTTTCAAAGGTAGGGTTTGTTTTCAAAGGTAGGTTTCAAAGGTTGGTTTGATTTGTATTGTTAATGTGTGTGTCCCTTCAGTTCTGTATGCCTGTTTTATTATCTTGGTTATATATTACTGTAATTAATTAAAATGCTTCTTTTCAGTTTGATTTTTATTTTAATGTCAGCAGCTTGAAAGAAATGATTTTAAACAGCTGAATATGTAGCAGGTTGCCAAGTGTGTCTTGAAATAACTGCTCCTAAACTCTGTGTTTTCCTATCTTAAAATTTTAGTTTTCTCATAGTACACTTTAGACTTAATCCTTCAAATTGTTCATCATTGGGAGATTACCATCCATTTCAGTGCATGGAAAATGGATGATACCTTTTTTTTTTCTATGATTCTCACAGCGCTGTTCAGTTGCAGTTCCTTAGGAGTAGTTTGAGGAAGATTAAGTGCAGTTGTGGGATGTTCTTAGGTTTAAGTAATCACAAAAGAATTTCAGATTTAAAAATGTACAGTTCAGTATAGAGAGGCTCATGAGCACAGATGCTCAATGTTTCAATAAATACTTTATATACTAATTTCTGCCAGAAAGACTAGCAAATTTCATGTGAGAAATAGTGATATTTATCAGTTCAGCATTCAGAATCAGCTGACATAAATATTTTGCTGATGATAACAAATTATATATCCCTTTTATATTTGTGACCTTGACAGGCAACAGTAATCAGTCACAGCCAAGTTTGTAATTTTGACTGTTCTGGTCTGAAAATTTTAATCAAGAACTTGTCTGTGATAAAAGTTCTTAGAAAAGTTTAGCTTATTAAAGTGTTCTGTGCTTTGGATATCTCCTTGCACTGGAATAAAAGGCTTTTGTTTATTTGCAGTATTCTAATAGCAACTTAAGTTGTTTGATGTGGCTTTGTTGTTTCTCTTTTATAATTCCTATCCCAAGCAGTTATTTTAAAACAAAGTCCCTATTGGTCCTATTTGTGAACTGTTTTGTTGTTGTGGGCAGGGGTTTTCGTGAGTTTTGTTTAAAAGGATTGGCTTCCAGGATTCCAAGACTTCAGGGACTTTCTTTGAACCCCTTGAATATTGTTGCATTTTGTTATGGCTAAATTCACAGTGCAGTTTATTTTCTGTGGCATGCTAATATTCTTATTGTCATCCTTCATATACAAGGTGTGCTAAGAGTCAGGAAACAGCTGCTGACAAAGATGTTTTGAGCACTCTCACATTTGAATAGGGTTATTCAATTGAGTGTCAAGTTTTAAATTACGCTACCTCATCACAGGTAACTTCTGGGAAACCCAGGACCAAGATGCAAATAATAATGCTCTTGTACACCTCAATAGTATGTAATATTTGACCTGTCACAGGCGAATTATTTTACATTATTTTCATATGTACAAGTGCCGTAGTTTATGACAAATATAAATACTTGATATGTCATCTTCAGGAGATTCACTTCCACTTTTTTGTGTCAGCATACTTAGATAACTCATGGTTCTTACCTTGTTAACACTGATAAAAATTTGGAGTAAAGGAGCTGTGTTAGGAAGCTGACCAACCAGTCTTTGTTGGTAAATGATCATATTCATTTACAAAATTTAATAAGGAAATAAAAAAAGCACCCAAGAAGTGTGAAACAAAGAAGAAATGCACTGCTTTCATCACAGAATAGATGCTGATGGAATGTTTCTGATGAAGTTACACACAGAGTAGATGTCAGTCTAGACTAGATGGCCTAATTAATCCTAAATATAATAGCACTTACACTTTTTGTCACCTCTGCCATGGGATAATGCCTACCCCCAGAGTTATGTGCAGTAATTCTGTAATATAGTGCTATATTATTTTCCTAAAACTTATGACATTTCTAAGTAGCCAGACTTTATAAATTCATAAATCCGTGTACCAAAACCTGGACAACTAAGAAGTTGCAAAGGTTGAGGCATACTCCAACTAGGGTCTTCCAATAGCCAAAGATGTATGTAAAGGGAAATGCCCAGGCTTGTGACTTGGAATTCCATTATGAAGTTCTTTCCCTAAAAGCTTTGGTCACATAGGTAGTGATTGTAACATATAACCTTAGTTCTTTAGAGCAATTCTCTGCTTCTGTCTTAAGGACTAGGAATATCACTAGATGATTTTACAAGATCATCTTGGTTTTGATGGACTTACAAGGTCATCAGGTTTTTCTGGGAAGGGATGTGTCTGTAAATGAAGTTGTTACCACTGGGCCAAAATAAGAATGAAGAGAAAATTCTTTAGTGTTTAAAGAATAACAAATGCTAGACTGAGTTAATAGAATTGGTTATGCATTTGTTACTGGACCTTACTCTTTGTTTCTTATACTTACCATAAGTGCAAAAGAATAAAAAGACTTGTTTATGTAATCAGAGCAGTCCCTAGTCTTCTCCAGGATGCTATTTGCTGGATTTTGCTAGCGAAAGTGAAGGAACAATGACCGAACTTCTATTTACTAGAACATAAAAAAATTAACTGAAAGTTTCTGTTGGGACTCTTTTGCTTCTGCTGTGGTGAACTGATCAATGAGGAAAACACCCAGGAGGAGTCATCACTGAAGACCACAGCAAATTAGCGTGTTGTCAGCTTATGCAGCTGTTCATTTTACATTATTTTTCTGTGTTATTCAAGCAGCTTTCAAGTAAACATAATCAATAACATTAATGACCTTTAAAAACCTAATCAGGTGGTAGCAGTGGAATGTTAAATATAGAAACCTTCTGTATTTGATACCAAGCTGTCTATCAAACTACAAGTATTTCTGAAATGGTGGGCACTAAAAGAGGTATTAAATTCATTAAACAAATGTTGAAAAACTGTACATGTGGCAATAAAATAAAATGAGTGATAATTTCCTTCTCTTCATTTCTCTTCATTTCTCCTTATATACAAATTTATTTCCCCCTGTTGTTAGCTGTATACACTGATACAAATATCACTTGATCATAATTTGTTGTGTGCAGTGTATGAAAATATTTTGCAGGTGCTGGACTTAAAATTATCACTTCAGCTACCACTGAAATGGACATAGGAATGCAATTTCATCAACACTATAAACCCTTATGTTTCTATTGTCTTTATGCAGCTGTCTAAGGACCATATGTACATGTAATTATAAATCTGTATTACAGATAAGAAATAGAGCTTGGAAAAATTCTTCTTCCTGTTTTCTTTTTATTTCTTTTGAGTTGCTATTTGTGTTGCAGTCAGTTCATTTTTTTCTGACAACTCTCTGTACAAACTAAGATCAAATAATAGGACTTCTAGAGGGAGACACAGGTACGATACTGAGCCAAGACTGGAATATCAGTAAAAAAAATAATAAAATCATGCTACCTGCATATTTAGATTTTTTAAAACTATTTGTTTCCATTTTCTTACATTTCTACCATATGAATAAAAGTTTCAAAGGCTTCAGAAGGGTACAAATAATTATAGCACTATTTCTGTAGCATAGTGAATGGGTCAGGTTACAGTGAATGGTGAGCAGCATCATACCTGGCTTCCTGTGAGATACGTGTTTTACTCGGTTCTCATCTCTAACTCAGATTTTCATGGCTTAAGTTTTCCATGTGTCCTGACTAGTTATATTATTTATCACTAGATATAACATTTGTGCTATCTATAGTATAGAGATAGATGTTTTCTGGAAGTCTGATCCTCAGCATTTATATACCGCTTTACTGTGTGTAAATTAAAACAAGCCAACAAACCAACCAAACAAAAAAGCAGCATAATGTCCAGAAGGGTTATTTTTCCTTGTGTTGAGTCATCTTTTATTTTTCCTTGTTTCCATTGGAGCTAGGTGATTTGAAGTTCTGCTTGAGGTGAAAAATTAGGAGATGGCAAGAACAAATTAATTGGAAATAATTTCAGTTTGCTGGTAATTTTTAGATAATGTTAATGTAAAGGGTGGTGGCTTTTCTGTGGTTTTTCTGTTTTGAGGCTAACAGGAAGGGTTTGAATATTACTTACTGTTGTACAACAGTGATGCATCTGTGAGTGTTATGACTGTAAGCTTTTTTCCGAAACGTTAACTCTTTTCTACTCCAGAGCTGTAGTATACAGAAATTGCTTTCTGTTCTCTTAGTTTTTCAGTAGTGTATACAGGTTCAGAAAGGTTCTGTGACGTTTTTGTAGTATTTACAAGTAGGCTTTTACTTTTGTAAGAAAAAACAGGAAATGCTTTAGTTGTTATATTTATTATTCTTAAATTTTGTTTTCTATTTAATATGCAAACCATTTTCCAGGGGAAATTATCATTTAATTACTTTGCTTTCCACTTACTACTTAATTTCAGTTGTAAATCATCAGTGCATTTGGAAATTCTACAGGTATTTTTCTCTGTCTTGGTAATTTATGTAGATTAGAAGCAATAAAGATCTGAGAACTGACTCCCCTGTGACCCTTTTCAACACTTTACTTTCTAATCACTTTACTTTAATCAGTTCTTTATCTGTTCCCATGTTTAACCTGAATCTCCCCTGCTTTCAGTTTAAGATGAAGACTATCATTTGAGACATTATCAAAGGCTTTATGTAAATCCAAATTATGGTGCTTGTACTGTTATTATCAATTTTAGTTCTAATCTTCTCCAAAATAAAAAAGTGGCTGGCTGTCAAGATCTTAATTTCTTTAAATGTCTTATGATGGCAAACTGTATTTGTTTTAAATTATTGAAAATTATTTAACTGTCATAATCTTTAAATGTGTTATACTCTCTTGTGTAAATTGTTAATTTTTAAGGTCAGTTCTCTATGCTTCTTTCCTTTCTATGCCACCTGTCACTCAGTGTGTGTGTACACATGTTGGCTGTAATGGAGTAGACAAAGCAATGAGTAGCAAATGTTTTGCCGTTTCGTATATACAAAGCAAATTACCATAGAACTGTTGCGGGTTGCAAGGGAGTTATGTGCTTTTGCTGTTGACAGATTGGGTAAGCCTGATTATCTATAAAGTCGAAGAAAGGAGCTATAAACCTTTTTTCCTCTGCTCACTACATTTTAGGAAATGCATTAAAAAAAAAAATAAAAAACCAACAACAACAAAAAACCAAAAAGAAAGTCAGGGTTGAATAAGTTGTCTGCAGAAGTTGGAGTAGCCCAAGAATAAAAATAATACTTTGGGTAAACTGGCACTAAGACTGTGTAAGAGCAGAACAATGAGATCTACTGGTAGGTGATAATTCTGGAGAAAAACCAAAAAGATTCCTCTTCCTCTAAGATTGAGACGTATGCATTCTATTTTTTTCCTTAGGAAGATACTCTATACATATCTATGCAAGTATTATTTCATTATTCTAAAATTCTTTTTGCAAATATTATTTTATATATTGCTGCTCATTTCAGAGGTATAGTAAGGTGATTCCAGATGTTCAAGTTTTAGTCCTTCTTTTATTTTTTTTTTGGATGAAAAAATCAATATCTTACTGAATTTTGAATGTAAGTGATCTTTTGCTGAGCCTAAAACTTTTGCCTGACAATACTAATGTAATAATATAACCCATATGTGTTACGGATTCAGGATAGCTGTGGAAGTGAGGTTGTGGTGCCCCTTGCTTAAACAATTCTGATAAATTCAAAGTTAAAAAAAAAATTGTATGCAATAAAATTAATATACCTTGATTCAAGTTCTAGAAAGCACCAAGAAACTGTAAGAATTGTGGCATATACAGTGAAAAGGCCCACACAATCAAATACATGTTGAATTAAGGACACTGCCAGCATACAAATTCTATTGCCTCACAATCATGTAGCTGGACAGCCCCTATGCTGCACTCTGAAGGCTTAAAATTGAAAACAAGCCAAAACAAAATAAAACAAACAAAAAACAACCCCAAACCAAAATCAAACCAAAAAAAAAAAAAACAAACCAAAAAAACCCAAACCCAAGGAAGTACATATTTAATAGAGCTGTAGTTCAAAAACTGCCACTAAATAAACAGATTATCTTTCACCTGTAGAGATCCCCAAGTTCCTGGGTGCTTAGCAAGGCATGATAGAAAATCTGCATTCTGAAATAAATCAGTAGACTTTGTATTTCACAGTATGTAGAATGAATGTAGTTGAGAAAAGCAGTAGACTTTTTATTTCAGAGTATGTAGAGTAAATGTAGTTGAGAAAAGTGGTACAGGTTAACAGATTCTGAAATAGCATCCAAAACTCATAAAAATATCAAAAGTCAGAAGAATTCAGTAATGCTTTGGAATTTTTAATTAATTTTTTTTGTCCACTCTGATGCAGTTTACAGTGAGCAGCTACCGTGGTAACATGTAATTCAGTGATCTTCAGATCTACACTGGCCCTCAATTCTGTGAACATCTTTTTCAGCAGGGCAATGTTATAATAGGATGTTTGCCACTGATAATTGTAGCTATTAGTCACTTCCGATAATACAAGGATGTGTCAAGTTACTCTCTACTTACCTAGCAGCACATGCTTGTATAATACATGTGCTCGAGTTAGGAACAGTCATATTTCCTTACAGTGAGAACGACAAAAGATTAGTCGATATTTACAATAAAAATATCTTTTCTGTTTGCTATAAAATAAACTCAGATACCCCTGAAATGGAACAACATCAATGACAATACCAAACAGTTGGTAAAAGACACAGCAATCAAAAAGTTGAAAAAAAGAAATAGAATTTATTGGGCTTTCAGTATGTCATACAAAAAGAAAATGCAAAGAGAATGCAAAAAGAGAAAGTAGCTTTTATTACTGTGCCGTGGTTTAAGCTTAGTCGTAAATTAGAAAAGCATGTAGCCTGTTCGTTCCCCCCCCACAACCTGTCCTCCCCCGCCCCTCCCCACTCCCAGAGGGATGGGGAGGAGAATCGAAAGAATGTAACTCCCACGGGTTGAGGTAAGAGCAGTCCAGTAACTAAGGTGTAAAACAAACCACTGCTGCTACCACCAATAATAGCAATAATAAGGGAAATAACAAGAGAAGAGAATACAATCACCACTCGCTGATCGAGCAGAGAGAGCTAGCCCTTCCGGGTATCTCCCAGTTTACTTCCTGGACATGACGTGCTATGGTATGGAATCCCTCTTTGGTTAGTTTAGGTCAGGTGTCCTGCCCCTGCTTCCTCCTGGCTTCCCCTCCTCCCAGGGCAGAGCATGAGGCTCAGAAAGTCCTTGACCAATTGTAAACATTCTAAGCAGTAGCTAAAAACATCGGTGTTATCAGTACTGTTCCCAGACTGAAAGTCAGAAACCCAGCACTGCACCAGCTACTAAGAAGGAGAAAAAATGACTGCTACTGCTGAACCCAGGGCATACTAAGACTTTCTTTTTAATAAAGAATTTTAATAAAGAAAATGACACCCGAAAGTGTGAATTTCACAGGCTGTCTTTCACTGTTTTTTTACATGATTTTTCTATTTACTATCCTTCAGATTACAACTTATTATTTTAGCACTCACCTTTTGAACAGAATATCGTTTGTTTTCAAATGAGAATGTATGTAACTAGATGTTCTGCAATCCCATAAATAAGCAATTTTCCACTCAGAAGCCACTTTAGATTATCATTGCTTACACAAAAAGAATTTGTAAGGCTAAAGGTGGACTGCTCTTAATCAATAAACAAGTGCAAGGTGTTTTTAACAGTAAATTTTTAAACTTCATTAAATATTCATGATCTTTTAATTTCCATATTTGTGTTTCTGTAAATACTTCTTTTTGAAGGTTTTCAGGCAACAAAATAGTTGTTGATTTAGAAGTACTTGCATGGTACTTACTCAAATACTTATACATAGTACTTACTGGAATAACAACAGAAAACTCCTGCAAAATGATGCTCCTACACCAAACTGTAATTGTAACACTTCATTAATTGTGCATATGTGAAGATTCAGCTCAGTATTTTCTTGTTATTTTGAAGTATTCAGTAGCAAGTAAATATGTTGTTGCAGTACAAAATGGTAGAAATTCCAGAAATCACAAATGCTCCAAAGATAAGGAACAAAGAGATATTTTAAGTACTGAACAGGTTTGTAATGCTGAATCTTCTGCCAAAATATGGTTCTCAAGCTTCCTGAACAGGTGGAAATTTGTAACATATGACAGTCCATTTAGTAATACAGTGGGGGTTTAAATATTTTTCCTATATTTGTCAGTTTTTCACATTATCACGGCGGACATACTGACACAGAGTAATTTTGTAAATCTACCCCATTTTTACCACAGCATAATTACTTCATTAAAAGGTTTCTGAGAGTTTTAAAAGTTTTAAAATATATTTAACTGCAATTTCATTTGTTTTATAGTGTATTTCCAAAGGCATCACGGCTTTTACAATTAGTTTTAAATAGTATAGATAAGAGTTAAAAACCTTGTTCATCCCTTATTTTTACAAATAAAATTTATTTTTTCCTCACCCCTTGTTGTACTTTCCCTCTCAAGTGCTTCATTTCTTTTCTATGATGAAACTGTAGGAACACAGTCAGTAAAAACTTTGTTGGTGGCAGCAGTGAAACCAGCATACTTTTTACTGGCAGTGTCTTGCTGAAAATTATGTTTTTTGAAAATTTATGGTTTTTTATGAGTGAAACACTGCTATCATACACATATGCAATCTTGGGGGTATTATTTCACATTTTCCTGTCACAGAGGAAAGGAAGGTTTCAGTTACCATTTCTGTACTTTTGCAGTGATGAAAATAAATGGAAAACAGTAGAAGCACTGAAGTGAGACAGTAAATTTGATGTGCTCTTATCAAAAAGCTGGTTTTATGAGACTTCCACTCTATCGGGATGTACCTCCAATACTACAACCTAACAGGAAACACATTAAGATTCTAAGAAATATGTATTCTGTGATTAATAGAGTCATGGGAAGAAATGAGAAATGAGTTGATTTTAGTCCTAGAGCTCTGGAAGTAGATTTTTGTTGTTGTTGCTGCTATTGTTTCCTGAATTTGTAAGTTAATCTTGCTTGATGCAGAAAATCTAATGAACTTTTAAAAATAGAACACTACACAGCAAATATGAATGATTAGGAAATGTTTTTCTTAAGTCTTTCTTTGTATTCACCATACCACACTATCGTACACTAAGTTGCATACAGTAGTTATGTATTTACTGTCTTAACACCTCTGAGTCACAATTCTGTGTGCAAGACATTGTTCAATTTGAGAAATAAAAAGTAGTTCTTACTCATTGGAACTTAAAACTGTGCTAAACAGGACAGCACTTGAATAGAAAAGGAACAAGACACAACAAAATGCTGGACAACAAAAATTCTTATAGGCACAGTCGTTTGAATTCTAGGTATTGTAGGAAATTCTGTAGATAAAACAACTACTGAAATATGCTTAGACTAATAAAGGTGTTTTGCCCATAAATGCAAAAATAAGTGGGAGGAAAGCACTTAGGGGCTGCCTGAATCACATTGAGTTACATTGAGCATAATTTTTTTTCTTTTTTTTTTTTTTTTCAATTTATTAGTGTATCAGATTTCCTGAACCCAGGGTTTCCTTGATGAATATCATAGAAGTACACTGAGAAGAACTTAATTGCCATATATATATATATATGCATATATATATATATGTAACTAATGAAGGTGATTTACTTTAGCTGTGTATTCCAAGATATCACTAATAATAATACCTTATCTGCTTTATAACAGGTAAATATTCCATTCCAATAGAGTGCCAAAAGGAACTCCAAAATACTTCTAAGGTAAGGACCTCCTTAAATTAATATTTCAAATAGCATTCCTTTAGGTTTATCAGTTAGAAAAGAAAATGGAGAATGTTAATTCTTTCTGTCTGGCTGATAGCAGAGAAATACAGATGGTGTTAATCAACACAGACTTTGGCTTCCTGTTTGTGAAGCTATGTTTACATATAAAAGACAAATTTTAACTTTTCTCTTCTTTGAAAGGATAAATTTAGTTCATTTGGCAGCTGCAGAGAAAAGGCTTCCTGTGTGGAAATAAAATATTAAAAGCTTGTTACATTTTAATAATATTTTTCTTTGTGCAAGATTAAAAGAATACTGTTAAACTGCTAGAAAATTTCACATTGTTAGGATAGGATACATTTTTTTCTTTTAATATGACAACTTGCTAACTTCATTTACTTAGTTTTTACTAATACAACTTTATTTCATTCTTCTAAGAAATAAAAGTTTGATTTTAGTTCCAAACTATTAATTTTGAGAGCTCTAGTTTTAGAATACATTGGGTTTGAGTTTCAACTGGGGGAAATAACTGAGTGTCACATTGTGCCCAGGCTGTTCTTTGTGGTACTTCGTTGTTCTTTGGCTCTCTCTTCTGTAGCAATAGTTGATTAACTTTTAAGCTGTACTGTCCACTCTCACAGCGAATATTCTTGTCTCTCAAGGACACAGGGAATAGGATACAAGGTTTCACTAAAATTGGTATTTGTAAGTCAGCGAGTTAGCGGGGATAATATGGACATTTTAATCTGCCCTAAACTTGGATTTGGCAACCAGAGAGAAAGCAAGAGCAGTAATTTATTGTTGTTGTCTTCATGTATGTGACTACTTTATTTTAAAGCACTAGATATTTTAAGAGCCCACCAGGGATATGCTTTAATGCATACACTGACAGAGGTAGGAGATCCTGAGTTAATTCAGTCATATATTTCACCATTGCCTTAAAAAAACAAAAACAAGACAAAAAACAAACCAGAAGTTCCGTAATTACCTCACTCTCCCAGAATGTATGTTGTGAATGACAGACGTTATTTGGTGTGGGTTTTTTTCTCTGTGTCCATGGAGGAGAGGGATAAGTTCTGAAAAAGTTGCACATGCTCTGGGAATTGTGCCAGATGTGATCTGAGTGCTGTACTTCTTAAGGAACAAAATCATGTAGATGGAGCTTTTCTTGAGAGAAAATCCTAGTAGTCAGGGGGGAGTATATATTCTGACTGAAAAAGTCAGAGGTTCATCTCAGAGCATGTGGTATTCCTAGAAAGGGGTCTGGTAGAACAAGGACTTCAGGCCTGGTCTTACGTCCCAGAAGAATGCCTGTAATATTCAGCCTTTCACTATTATGGCTGTAGTACTCCAATGGTACTTTTATGGGTTTTTTATAGATTTTCTATCAAGAAAACTTTTAGAAAACCATTTTTTCTTCTTGAATGAAATCCCAGAATCTTTTGAGACCCAGGCAGCCATTCTCATTATGCCTCAGTGTGCTACCTAATGCTTTCTTTGTATTCTTCCAATGTACCTGCAATGCTTAGATTAATCAGAAAACTCTGAATTCTCAGAAGTCTGTTTGGATATTTCCATAGTAGTCTATTTCCATAACTTTGGAAATTATGAAGGAAATCATAGTATTACAAAAAGGCTGACTTTTGTGTGTGTTCAGATGTGTTGCCAAGTTTGCTTCATTTTTAACTTTCTCTTTATTTAGGAATATAATTGATGAGGTAATTTGTTACTTTCCCAAGTACCTCAAATAAACTTTGATCATGCCAAGATTTAAATAGTGTTAAGTGGAAGTATTTTGGTGAAAGTAGAGAAGAAGAACCTTGGGAGTGAAAAATATGGGACATTTACCCCAAAAAAGAGGATTGGGGGGGAGAAGGGGGTAGGAAGTGAGGAGAGAGAAGAGGGAGGGAAGAGTGATGGAGGGAAAAAAGAGGGTGCCATACTCCCAAGGTCCTATTTGAATGCCAGGGAGAATGCCCAGGAAAAACATCACTAAAGGACACAAAGTATCAAGATGAGAAAACATAAGCCACATTTCTGACGGGTACAGATAACTATGGGAAAAAAAAAAAAAAAAAGCCCTATTCATCATTTGAGGTGAAAGGAAGAATAAAACTAATGACATTACAATCCTCTTGAGAAGTCTTGTTTTGTTTATTAAATAAGCCACTCTAGTAAGATAAGTAAGAAGAATTGCTTAGTCTGGCAGTGTTAATTGATGCTGTCCTGGAAGTATATTGTTACGTATTTCTTTTTTTGTCCTTTCATGTAAAGATGTCATGTACCTGACAGGATCTGTTGTGTATTATAAATTATTCTAATTGGGATGGAAAAACTGCCATCAATTCTTGCTACCCTGTATATCTCAGGCATGACTGTAATTTATACATCATATTAATTCACAAGTATCAGCTGTATTTTAGGGTATACTTCAAATTAATAGTGTTTCTATGAAGTCCTTACATGAAAAGTAGTTTTATTCTGTATTTCCCCACAGAAATACAACAAATACTTGTATATAATGTGGTGTATGTGATAGGAAACAAGTACATGAAATAAAAGGAATAGAGCCTTTCAAACCTATCACAATGTGCTTAAAACAGAGTTAATCGCGATCTTGCGCCCTTCCTTGAGCAAGACTAGTATTGACAGCAGTGCTATAAACCAAAGACAGAGACAGAAAAGGGCAAGTATTGTTTTATTCTATCTTTCATATTTTCTATCTCATGAGTGCATGGAATGCAAGGATGGACACATTGTATCTTGTAAATGTGATTATAGCAACCCTTTTTTTTTTTTTTTCCTGCCTTTCTTCTGTAATTCTGGGGCATGCAAAATTTTACAGATATTTTAAAGCAAAATGAATACATTTCATTGCCATTGCAGTGAATAATTTCAGTGATGCTGTTTGAATCCTGAAAGCAATTACTTCCAAAGATAGTTCTCTGTCCTGATGAATTCCATCAGTATAGTGAGGCAGTTTGTAACCATTTTAATCTATAAAACAGTTTGGGAATTATTTTTTACCTCTCAGAAAAAATACTTGGAGATTTTTTTTCTGAATTTTAGTAAAAAAAGAAGTACTATTTTTATTCCTATTGTTTGCAGCGCAACTGAACAATCAGGCGTGTTCTGTTTGGGGCCAAACCGCTCTACACTGAACACCTCAAATGTTGCTCTTCCTGGTAAAGTGTGATGGAAGTGCCTTGAGGGCAAATATCCTAAATATTTATTTATGGCGTCTTATTGCCTATGCTTTTTCTCCCTAAAGGCATGTATATTAAATACTGGAGCATTTCAGTTACTTCTTATTTACTGCCTATGCGTTAGGAAGAATTATGAATTCAAGTCTGTACCATCTGTTTTATTTAAAACCTTATTTGTCAAGCGGGTATGTTTGTAATAGGAAAAAAATACAGTTTACACCACTGCCATTTTTGGTTATGTGACTAATTCTTTCGACAGAAATAGCTATTGTGATGTGAAAGAGATAAAGGGTATGTGGTTTAGCAAATAAGAATATCTTGACAGACTTCTGTAGTAGTTTCTAAAGGACTGCAGTGACTTGGGAGCCTAGTTTCAAAAAAAATCAATGTGAGTTGGGAGATGACATCATTTAACAGACAAAATGACTTTGGGCAAGATCTATAAACGCACTTGGGCATTGCAATACCTAATCAACTGTAGGTATCAACATTCCTTACATGGTGCACAGAGTTACGTATCCAAGAGTGAGATCCACAGTCAAGAATGTAGTGAAATGGAAGGATTTCTAATCCTCTTGGGGTTTAGGCTTACTACTACTAAGTGATTCAGGAGACTAAACTTTTGTCCTGTTTCTTTCTTTAGGAAATAGAACTGAGGTTACCTTTTTAAAAATGTAATAGGTGAGTTTGCCCTGAAGGGCACAATTAATATGCATTCTACTTACTGTATTCCAGAATCCTGTAACTGATTGTATCGGGACCCTTACGAGTTATATTATTAACTCTCATATGTTTTTAAAATATCACAAGAGAAGATCCTTTTTATATATTGCTTCATGAGCAGAATATGATACATGACCAAGAATATTGGAGGACTCAAGTTTAAATCCCTTTCTGCGTCCAAGAAAAAGTAAATTCTTACCTTCCATCTAATGAGGGGCATAATCATTTGCAGTGAGTTGTACTGGGCAACAGTTATTTCTTCCTGTCCTGTTGAATCAAAATTCAACACTCAGTAAACCAAAGAGAAGGAATTAGTTTGGGCCAAGAGGTTGAATTTGGAGAATAGAGTTCAGGTCTACTGCTATGCGTATGGATTCAATATGTAGTTTACATGAAATACGCTCTGAATTACTATTTTATCTTGACTCCTGCAGGGAGGAAAAATACTCAGATTTTGTTTGCTTTTGTTTTCTGAACTTTGCACAGTCTAACATCATGCTAACACTGAGAACTCTATAAAAGTTTGTTAATGTTTGTTGTTTCATTCCTTGTTTGTCATGGTTTAAGTCCAGCCAGTAACTCAGAACCTTGCAGCCACTTGCTCAGTTACTCCCATCTTCCCCCCACTCCTGGAGAAATGGGGAGAAGAGTCCAAAGAAAGTAAATCCCACGAGTTGAGATAAGAACAGTCCAATAACTAAGGTATAATACAAAACCACTACTGCTACCACCAATAATAATAATGATAAGGGAAATAATAAGGGAAAAGAATATAGAACTAAAAGGGGAAAGAGAAAGAAACAATAAACACGAGTGATGTACAATACAATTGCTCACCATGCACCGACCAATACTCAGCCCAGCCCAAGTGGCGACTCCCCTCAGTTTATATACTGGGCATGATGTGCTGTGGTATGGAATACCTGTTTGGCTAATTTGGGTCAGGTGTCCTGTCTCTTCTTCCTCCTGGCTTCTTGTGCCCCTCCTCACTAGCAGAGCATGAGACGGAAAAGTCCTTGATTGGAGTAAACATTACTTAGCAACAACTGAAACATCAGTGTGCTATCTGCATTGTTCTTAGGCTAAAGTCAAAAACAGAGCACTGCACCAGCTACTAAGAAGGAGAAAAACAACTGTTACAGCTGAACCCAGGACACCATGAAATAAGGCTTTTTAGCATGAAAATTACTCCTTTTGAAATTTTATGAAATAGGAATAAACTCCAAATCTTCTGCTACTTTTTTTTCTGGGGAACTTTGGACTTCTTTTAAAATACAAAATAGCTGCTTCTGGCACATTAGTCTCATCAGCTGGATTTGCATAAATCCTTTAATAAGAAATAGGGCTTGACTATAAAAATTCTGCTGACCTCACTTGCTCAACAGCAAGAAAAGACAGGACTCTGTTCTGCCTTTACATGTTGGCATTTGACGTGCCAGTTGAGAGATTAAAATTTAAATTTCTACAGTGCATTAGGAAAAAACAAGTAACAATCTCTGTCAGTATGCAACAGTATGTTACTGGTCTTCTCTTCTTGGAGTTTTGCTTATTTAATCTCTCTCTGTAAACTTATCACCACTATCCTTCCAGTCTTTGGAATTCAGGGTATATGCATTTTCAGATAGTGTATTCTGAATCCTGTTATGCACCTGAGTTTTCAGCAAACATGATGGAACCTGGTTTTGGAGTGGCTTCATATTCTAGGTAAAAAATGCATAAATATCCTGTCCATTCTGTCCTTTCTTCACCAAAAAGGGTTGTCAAGTTCTGAAGAAGGCAGCCTAGGAAGTGATTGAGTCACAATCCCTGGAGGTATCTGAAAGGAATGTGGAGATGGCGTGGTTTATCCTGGACATGACAGTGTTAGGTTTACACTTGGACTAAATGATCTTAAGGGTCTTTTCCAACCAAAATGATTTTATGGTTCCTACCAAGTCCAACTTAAGCAGGAAACTCTGAGGGAGACAGGAAAACTCTAGCCTCTCCCAGAAGAACTGCATACTAACCTTTCTCCTTTCTGCTCCCATTCCCTCTTCTTTCCTCCCCAGTTGGAAGTACAAGTTTTCAAATTTATTTTTCAGTGCAGAGTTCTCCCCTTGGCTGTTCTTGATTGTTTATATCTTCAGTTACAGGCATGTCTTGAAACTCTGTATTCACAGTTCAACCTTCAGGTATGCAATTTTAAGATGCCATATAATAATTACTAGCACAAAAGGTTTGGAAAAAATGGCTGTCTGTCATGGTTTAAGCCAAGCCGTAAATCAGAACCACGCAGCCTGCTCACTCACCACCCCCCCTGCCCTTCCTTCCTCAGCTCCTGGAGGGATGGGGAGGAGAATCGAAAGAATGTAACTCCCACAGGTTGAGGTAAGAGCAGTCCAGTAACTAAGGTATAACACAAACCACTGCTCCTACCACCAATGACAATAATGACAAGAGAAATAACGAGGGAAGAGAATACAACAGCTCACCACCCTCTGACCGATACTTAACCCCACCCGAGCAGTGATCTAGCCCTTCCGGGTGACTGCCCCCAGTTACACCCGGGCATGACATGCTGTGTTATGGAATACCTCTTTCGTCAGTTTGGGTCAGGTGTCCTGTCTCTGCTTCCTCCCGGCTTCCCCTCCTCCCTGGCAGAGCATGAGGCTCAGAAAGTCCTTGATCAGACTAAACATTTGAGCAGTAGCTAAAAACATCGATGTTATCAGGGCTGTTCCCAGGCTGAAAGTCAAAAACCCAGCACTGCACCAGATACTAAGAAGGAGAAAAATGACTGCTACTGCTGAACCCAGGACACTGTCATGTTTCAAATTGTTGCATGATTTCTGGACTGTAGCTGTCAGTAACCTAAGAACACACTCAACAATATACCAGGAATAAATGGCAAGCTATGCTTATTTTATGGCTCATAATTTAGCAGTTTAACTGTGGACTTATTTAGAGGTATTCCATTATTCTACCTGGAAAAAAGAAAAATATTTATTATTATTGTAAAATGCTGTGATCCAGTCAAAGTGATTTGAGGAGATAGAATAATATACCCAACTCTCAATGTTTATTTCTCGCACTCTCAAAAATGGAGATCAGAGTTGTTATTGCCAAAGCAGCACTTGTATGTAACTAGATACTGCTGAATAACACAGGTAATGGAGATCTGAAACTTAGCTGCATTTCAAAACCTCTACATTTTGTAGTTTATTTCTTGAAACTTCTTTATGCAGATGGGAGTTCCTCATTGCAGCCCCAGTTTTGAATTGATAAACCAGCCAAGGGAGCGTTAATACCCACACCTGATCTTTCTTGTTTCAGGTTTTTGAGCAAAAGAATGTAAAGCTGAAAACAAGTTTGCTTTTCTCTCTTTCGTTGTTATTACCTGGAGATCCTTTTTTCAGAATTCAGCATCAGTTTCAGAAACGTACATCTCTAGTTCATTACTGGTAGTAAAGAACAGTTTGAGATTTTGCGCACACACGCACTAAGTAAGCCATCAGGAGTGTCTGTCAAGAAGAAGTGGACCCATAGTGCATACCTAAATGGGAAATAAAAAATAAATTTAATTCATTTATTCTATTTATTAATTTATTAAATAGCCTTTCCCCAATAGACTAAACTGCCTATGACCCTTTAGTTATATGATTGTAACATTCATTGACTTTTTTTAAACACCTTTCTGAATTATCACTTACTTAAAACATGCCCCTGAGAAAAGCAATTAACTAAAATCTGGTCATACTTTTTTGGAAATCATTCCATCACAAGGCATTTAAGTTCTGTTCTAACAAAAGGACAGTCTTTCCAGTTAAAAGTACATGGCAGTTTATTACGGAAGCACTGCTGGGAGGGGTACATATGCTATTTATTGCTCTGTGGTAAGTTAACAGTGAGATTTGGGTTATTCAGGATTAATTTCAAAAAATATATGCTTAAAACTAAATTGATGCATCTAACATGAATGTGCGAAAGTCCATGGGACCTGATGAAATCCATCCACAGGTCTTGAAGTAGCTGGTGAATGAAGTTGCTAAGCCACTGTCCATCATATTTGAAAAATCATGGCAGTCAGGTGAAGTTCCCAATGACTGGAAAAAGGGAAATACAACCCCCATTTTCAAGAAGGGGAAAATGGATGATCCAAGGAACTGCAGACCAGTCAGTCTTACGTCTGTGCCTGGCAAAATCTTGGAGCAGATTCTCCTGGAAAGCATGCTAAGGCACATGAAAAAACAATGAGGTGGTCAGTGACAGCCAGCATGGCTTCACCAAGGGGAAATCCTGCCTGACCAATTTGGCGGCTTTCTGTGCTGGGGCTGCGGAACTGATGGACAGGGGCAGAGCAGTTGATGTCATCTACCTGGACTTGTGCAAAGTGTTTGACACTGTCCTGCATGACGTCCTTGTCTCTAAATTGGAGAGACATCAATTTGATAGGTGGACCACTCAGTGAATAAAGAACTGGCTGGATGGCCGCATGCAAAGTGTTGTGGTCAATGGCTAAGTGTGCAGCTGGAGACCAGTCACGAGTGGTGTCCCTCAGGGGTCGGTGTTGGGACCGGTCTTGTTCAACGTCTTTGTCCGTGACATGGACAGTGGGATTGAGTGCGCCCTCAGCATGTTTGCCGATGACACCAAGCTGTGTGGTTTGGTTGATATACTGGAGGGAAGGGATGCTATTCAGAGGGACCTTGACCACGCTTGTGAGGTGGGCTGATGCCAGCCTCATTAATTTCAACAGAGTGAAGTGCAAGGTCCTACACCTGGGTCGGAACAATCCCAGGCACAGGTACAGGTTGGACAGAAAAGAGATTCAGAGCAGCCCTGTGGAGAAGGATTTGGGGGTGTTGGTTGATGAGAAACTTAACATGAGCTGGCAGTGTGCACTCACAGCCCAGAAAGCCAACTGTATTCTGGGCTGCATCAAAAGGAGCATGACCAGCAAGTCAAAGGAGGTGATGGTGCCCCTCTACTCTGCTCTCGTGAGACCTTATTTGGAATATTGTGTGCACTTCTGGTGTAAAGAGGGCATGGAACTGTTGGAACAAGTCCAGAGGAGGGCCATGTGAATGATCAGGACACTGTAGCACCTCCTGTTTGAAGACAAGCTGAGAAAGTTGGGGCTGTTCAGCCTGAAGAAGAGAAGGCTGCGTGGTGACTTCACAGCAGCCTTCCAGTATCTGAAGAGGGCCTAGAAGGATGCTGGGGAGGGACTCTTCCTTAGGGACTGTAGTGATAGGACAAGGGGTAATGGGTTCAAACTTAAAAAGGGGAAGTTTAGATTGGGTATAAGGAAAGAGTTCTTTACTGTGAGGATGGTGAGGCATGGGAATGGGTTGCCCAGGGAAGTTGTGAATGCTCCATCCCTGGCAGTGTTCAAGGCCAGGTTGGACAGAGCCTTGTGTGACATGGTTTAGTGCAAGGTGTCCCTGCCCATGGCAGGGGAGTTGGAACTAGATGATCTTAAGGTCCTTTCCAACCCTAACTATTCTGTTGTTCTATGATTCTTTATTTTTGTGCCAGAATAACTGCACTTGCGTCTAGAAGTGTTAAGCACTTAGCATCTCCTGCTGAAATTAGTGGAAGTTGATGAATGTATTCTAATAACAGCAGAGTTGTGATATGGAAGAGTAACATTCCATAGTGATCTGGTCTTTAATCATTATCCAGACAGCCAGTTGCTTCTGAGCACTGTTTTTTACTAGTGTCCTGTTTATAAATAAAAGCCATATTTACCTACTCCCAGTTTGACACAGGAAGTCTGGAGTAAAATATTTGAAAAAAGAACTGCTTTTTACAACAGGAACATACACTGCATTTTTGGCTTCATAACTCAGGAATCAATTCTGTTCTTAAATTTTTATTGAATTTTACTTCTGATCAGGTTAGTTGGGTTTGTTTCATTTTATTCCTTCCTTTCTCTTCCTTCCTCTTCCTTCTTCCCCTTCGCTCATGTCTATGATATCTGTTAATGGACAACAGTTCAGTTACACTGGAAGTTCAGCTATTTATGATGAGGGGCTATTTGACTGTGTTTACAGGAACACTTGGACTGTTTAGCTGTTGAAAAGAACATCTACAGCTCAATGCTGTTTATAAAATGTTTTTAAAGAAGTCTGATGTATACATAATGGAACTGGTGATGACAGAAAAGTCACCTTGGTTTGTGAATTTTAAAACAGTAAGCTTGTCTCTTAAAATTCAGTGTATAATGTTGATTCTCTGACATTTATCAAATTACTGTAATTCTTGAGTCTTTATCAGCATCATCATTTACCACCATCATCTGCAGCACGGATTTCACTTTAACCCTGTATCTCCAGTTTCTTGCCCTTGCCGGGCTTTTCTGACAGCTTGTCTCTTAGGCAGTCTTTGGAAAAATATCTCAGGCTGTAACTTATTTTTCAGTATAAAGCATCATCTAACAAACTCTGAAGTGTCAAAATATTTTTTAAGTTTTGCAGTAGGAGTGGGAATCCATTACAGTAAATGCTGAAAGTCCTGAAGATGGAACAAGGGCCAAGAATTTGCGCTGGCTAGTTGAGTGCCCTCAAGATGAGGTTAAAGAATCATGCTCTTTCTTGTGTACTGTAAATGGAATGACACAACTTCATAAGTAAACGCACATGAGATAAGGCTTAAAAATGCCTGTGATACTGATTCAGGAGAGACAGTTGTTTTCTGGACTTCACAACACATCTACTTGTATTAAAACCCAGCCTCCTCAGTATCTTAGAAAATTTGGCTTTGCTATGGCATGAAGTGTTCAAGGAACACTTTAAGCAGAGGAGCACTTTGGAGTCAATGGAAAACTGAGTTATGATTTTTTTCAGGACACACCCCCAAATAATTTTACAACTTTTAGGGCTCTTATTTATCGTTGGCCTTTACTTCCTCCTTTTTACAGTCTTCATCCCAATTGCTTTATTTTAGTAGGAAGCATTTGGTCAAAATAAAAAATGTTATTATAAGATATAAAATAGCTTTGGTAATGGCTTTCTTTCTTCTGCAGACACACATTTGTAAAAGGTTTGACTATATATCTGAAGGAAATGTCTTCCTGCTTTTGCTTTTAAATTCCTGACCTGCCATACTTTTTTCTTGCCCTTTCAAGGATCATGTTGAGTTAATATGATGTTTAAAAATTATTACATCACAGAATGGGGTATAAAGACACTACCCGCAGAGGAGGATGACTCCCTTCGTTCAATGACTTTTTATTTTAAATTCAGTAAAAATGCTATTATTGCAGTTGAAGATAAGAAAAAGACCATTATTATATTTTCTATCCAGCGCAATGGCAGGGAATGGAAAGTCTGGCATAAATGTACTTTCTGTTATTCCAAAATATTGGAAATCTTTATCCTTGCTTCTTTTGGTTCAAATTTTCTCAAAGAATTAAAAAAACCTCCAAAATAACCACAACACCCCAACACCCCTCACAACGAAACACACCCCCCCCCCCCCCCCCCACAAACCCCAAACAAAAAACCACAAAAAAAAAAAAAAAAAAAAAAACACCTTCTTAGAGCTTATTCCTAAACGTTGTGATAGTGGGCTCTTGAAATGTTCTTCTTAACTAGCATAAGTTTAACTGAAACATTTTTCGGAATAATAAATGAAAGTTATCAATAGTCTGGTGTTCAAAGTTGTTACAGACAACTTGGAAATAGACAAATGGACTTGATTTATAGAAAAAAAACCGTAAGCAAAACTGTAATCTATAAATGTGTGCATTCTATATTTTCACCCTACTCTTAAAATAGATGATATCCAAATTTTGTAATAATTCCACTCTAAGAATCCCACATAATACACTATAATAGTATCCTTTGGGTAGGAAAAAAAGAACTAGAAAATACTGGGGGTCCGTGAAGGTCCATGAGCTATGGGCAGTAGCAAATACAACAAGTCTCCATTTAACTTCCATACTTACTATTTTCAATATCATTACACCATAAAACACAAAGGGCTTTATCACCTAGTGCTTCTTGAAAGTATTTTTCAATGGCTGAGGACACGATCGCAATAGAAATTTGTTGTCAATGCTATGAGGCTTGCTTAATACTTCAGAGAAACACAGCGTCTGGAATTCACCCAGAATATTGGACTTAAAAACTTGATGAAGTACAAAGACCTCAAGTTGCTAGAAAGAAGTCTGAATTTATGCCTCATTACTGTAGTACTCCTCATTCTGTTGTCTGCTTGGGGCACAAGGTTGCTATTCACAGTTTCTACTTCCTGCAGAGGCTGCAAATGCAATTACAGATTCTCAATGACCTAGTTCACCCTGTTTATGCCCAGTGACAACTTATAACATAGGGCAGCAAGTGACATGATTCCAGGCCTCGTGATGATCAGAAATACTCTGTATAGCCTTTAGTGAGATCAGGTTGAGTAATTGTATTTTTATTGCTGACTAAAGTAAAAAACTAGGGAGATGTTTTCAGACACACAAGAAATGAGTAATGTTTAGTTTTCCTGGCAACATGAAAACCAAGCTGATAGTGGATTCATATTAAGTAAAATATTTATTTTAAATAATATTTTCCTTATTTTTTTATTGAAGTCAAAATATCATATATATGAAATATATTTATGAAATATAAGGATACAAATATCAAGAGAAATATTGTATTTGGGATATTAATTTTTCAGGGCATCTTAATTCCTTTTTATGTTTGAGCTATATTTTTTTTTCTTTATTCTTTTGGGAAAGTGTCTGAGATTACAAAGGAATATTTCAGACATCTGAAGCTATATTCCTGACTTTAAAGTTGATTAACAGACTTGTACATTCTCTATGCCTCTATTTTTTAAAATAATGTTTTCTCAGATTCAGGTTTGTCGTTTTTTTACTTTCTGATTATTTTCTTATTTCTGTGTTTGAAAAGTGTATTCTCAGTTTTTTATTTTTGTTTTTCAATGTCTTTAATAGGACTTCTAATTAAAGTCGACTTTGCAAATTTAAAAAACACTTTTTTTCCTGGAAATGTTTCAAAATTGCTTTCTATGTATAAGCAAAGTGGGTTGGTTTTTGACAGAGCTAAGTGTCTCTTTAAATGTAGTGACTTTCAGTATTATTCTTCTCAGTGACATTTTAACCCATGTAGTTGTAGAGGCCTATCATGTCTGCCATAATACAGATATGACATGTGCCATGCTTTTAATGAAAGATACGGTATCGCATCAAGATTTTTATCAATTCACAGAATCAGAAAGTCACAGAACAGTTGAGGTTAAAAGGGGCCTCTTGAGATTTTCAACTCCAACCTCCCTTTTCAAAGCAGGATTCACTAGAGTGGCTTGGTCAGAGGTTATGTCCTGTCAGGTTTTAGATATTCTCAAAGATGGAGACTCCAGATCCTCTCTTGGCAACCTGTTCCAGTGTTTGATGAACCTCCCATTAAAGAAGATTTTTCTTATTTTTAAATGGAATTTTCTGGTTTCCATTTTTTACCATTGTCTCTTGTTAAAGTAGACAGCATAGAAAGCCTTGCTAAAACCTTGTTAAATTTAAGATATTCACTGCTTTCCCCTCATCCATTGAGCCAGTAATGTCATCATAGCAAATGATCATGTTGGTCAAGGATGATTTCTTCCACTTATATCCATGCTGGCTTGGATTTATTATCTTCTTGTCCTTAATGTGTTTGGAAATGGTTTTGAGGGTTATTTGTTCCAACACCACCCTATGAACTGAGTTGGGGTTGACTAGCGCATGCTTCTCTGAATCCTCCTTCTTTTCGCAGTCCTTGGAAACATCCTCCAACTGCCACAATCTTTGAAAAGTAATCAAAATCGGTCATGTAATGACATCAGCCATCTCTCTCAGCAGTGGTGAGAACATACATTTGGTTTCATGGGCTTGTGTATGTCCAGTAGTTGAAGTGTTCCCTGTACATGCCATTTCTCTACTGGGAGTGAGTCTTCATAACTCCAGACTCTCCCACTGGTCTAAAGGGAATTGAATTTCTGAAGGAAGTCCTTACTAGTAAATTCCAGAAAGAACACTTTGACCTTTTCCATGTCCTTTGTCAGCGTCCTGACCTGATGCTGACATCATGAACAGTAGGTCCTCTTTTTCTCTTAGCTTTTCTTTTGTTGATAATACCTGCAGAGGCCCAAATAGTTGCACTTCATGTTTCTCACCAATTTCAGCTCCAGATATGCTTTTTGCTTTCTTAAGCTTCTCCCTGTATGCTTGGACAGTGTTTCTACATTGCTTCTAGGTAACCTATCCCTTCTTCCACCTGTTGTATACTCTTTTTATGTTTGAGTTTACTCAGGAGCTAGTTATTCATAAATATATGCATGCTTCATTTCCTGCTCATTAGGATGAGCCATTCATGAGTCTGGAGAAGGTGACGCTTGAAAATCAGCCAGCCCTCCTGGACTCCTCTCCAGGACTGTATCCCATGAGATTCTCCCAAGTAGGTCAGTGAGCAGCCCAAAGGCACCTGAAGTCCTACATTTTGCTTTTTTCCCTTCTCTCAGGATCCTGAACTCTACCTTCTGATGGTCAGTGCAGCCAAGGCGCTTCTAGCTTCACATTTCTAATTACTCTGTGTTTGCAACTGTGAGGTCCAGCAGCGTGCCTCTGATACAGGTTGTATGCATCCAAGCTGAAATACAGAAGTCTGCACATGGTAGAGCTCTCAAATTCAGATTCCAGTCTTGATTCTTGAAAGACAATTTTATTGGATATTTATGGTAAGTCCTATTGAAAATAAAGCCAGCTTAGACAGAATGTAGATGCATGCCTTTTCTGGGAAATAATTGTGAAGATAAGAATGCTCTTTGAGCATAGATCTATTAAGACCAAAGCAGAGATCAAAGCAGAGACCAAAGCATGGTCTTAGGAAAATTAGCAGATTTGACTGTAACACAGAATCCCTGAATTGTAGGTTTGGAAGGAACCTCTGGAGATCATCTAGTCCAACCCCCAACACATTTATACATAGGCGGTTATGACTATTAGAAATTGAGTACATATATGAAGTGGGTGTGTATCTGAAAAAAAATAAATTCACACACTCAGTGATGAAATCAAATGTGATTTTGGAGTAAGCCAAAACCTTTCTTTGTATTGCCTTACAAGTGTAGCACATTTTGAAATTATTGGTGGTATTGTAATTTAAAGTTGTTCCCTTCTTATGGTGAAATTTAGTCAAATTCTAAATATAATTTTTTAATCTGTCACTCCATCTTCAATAATTTTCTTCAAAACAACAGACAAACAAAGCCATA
This sequence comes from Psittacus erithacus, assembly GCA_009867235.2. Classification (NCBI taxonomy): domain Eukaryota; kingdom Metazoa; phylum Chordata; class Aves; order Psittaciformes; family Psittacidae; genus Psittacus; species Psittacus erithacus. The sequence goes on along the minus strand of WYDI02027592.1, from coordinate 3,616 downwards.
AGATTTTCAGCACTAAAAAGATACACAGTGCTTGGCACTCCTTGTGTTGGCTTTGCAGCAGCAGTTAATTAACATATGCTATTACCATAGCCAGTTTGCTATGTTGGATCTCCATGTGCTAAAATATTTGACAAGGTATTTGACAAGATAGGTGCTATACCTAGCTTGGTTTTTGTGGTGGTTTGTTTTTTTTTTTTTTTAATCAAAAACATCAATTCTAATATCAGCTTACCCAAAACACAAGGGTTGGGAGAGTCTAATATTTGCTAAGTAAGTGGAAAAAGATAAAAACGGTATTGGGAAAATGATTGTTTTCAAGCTTCCAGTGAGATACTACAATCAATGGAGGCTTAAAAATAAATAAACAAGAGAGCTAGTGAGACATCTGTGTCGAAATACACTAATGCTCCAAATAGGTATGGATTTCACTGGGAAAAATCGTAAAGCTATTTCATACTCCAGCTATAGTGAGAAAACTAGATCTACACTTCCTCCTTCCCCAACAGAAGGCTAAATATTCAGTGGTGAGAGAGAATATTAGCTAGGATTGGAAGGAAAATATGTCCATGTTTTTCCTCTGTTTCCAAATTGACAATTTATTTGTGGTCTAATCCTTAGAAATTAGATGGTAAGATCGTTGATTGGTACATAATAAGCATTATCAGTTATCAGGGTAGAACTTTTTGCCCAGTATTCAAGATAAACTAAATCTGAAACGTTTCAAGGAAATGGGTTTAATCATAAAACCGTAAAATGGTTTGGGTTGGAAGGGACTGTAAGGATCATCTGGTTCCAGCCCCACTGCTATGGGCACAGACACCTTCCACCAGACCAGGTTGCTCAAAGCCCCATCCAACCTGTCTTTTTCTCCTTTACATTTGAATAGTAATGTCTTCAAGCAAAACATATTTAGACATTTTAGATTTTCCATAATCTTTTATGCTATCAGCACATAATGTTGATAAGGGTATTACCTTTCAGTTTAACTTTGATATTTGCACTTAATGTGATGGGAAGGATAGCAGCTGTTGTAAGAGTTCTCTTTCATTAGCAGAATCAACAACAGTAACCAAAACCTGTGAACTCAGAAATGGCTAAAAAGCCAGTTTATTCATGGCATTTCTGCCACTTCATACTCAATTATTTGGCTTTACACTAGTAAGTTATATGGATCTCTATTTCCTATGCAGAACTTACTATTTAGGGTAATAAATTTAAGAAGAGGTGGTATTGGTTTTGTCTGTATGTAATTTCAAAGCTTCATATGTAGGATTTGGGAATATTTTCAGTTGCCCTGAGAAAGTTCTTGTTCCCGGGTCATTCAGATTAGGAGATCAGTGTTCATCACTCCCACTCTGTCTTTGCTCCATAAGGTAGAGCTGAGTTCTTCAATTTTTTGCAAGATCTAACATAAACCAGGTCTATTATAGAAATATCTTCCTGCAAAATGCAAATTAGCTAAAGAAGTTGGAACCAATTCAAACTGAATATTCCCAGCATCTTATCTTCTCTGTGTGCGCATATCCTCAGAAACTAAGGAACTTTTTGGGATATGGAGTGCACATTGAATTTTATGGTCAAGTCTGAAAAAACTGATCTTTTAAGTAATGTTGTTCAACAAATCCACAACATGTTACACAGAACAGCATATTGCCAAGACCTTTTATCAGCCTGTTTTCCTAATGGAATCCCTTACTATATTGATTCAGCTAAATCCAAATGAGCTGAAGGTAAGTCTGCCAAACTGCCCATTTAACATTGCTCTCTTCTACATACTGAACAGCAAAATATAGTAAATATCTAAGAGAGAAACCTTGGGGTTTTTTCATTTTTATATTTAAATGTATCTGCAGGCTTGTCAGCCTTTCTATAGTTGTTTTGTGGGAGCTTAATGCCATAGCAGAGGAAAATGTCTCACATCTATCTATATGATTTTTCAAATGGGATATCAAAGTAAGTAAAAGCAATTAGGTCCTTGGGCATTCTGCACCTATGAGTTTCATTTTCTATTTAAGTACTTGTGAATTTGCTGAGGAACTAATTTGCAGCTCTTACATGGGGTTTAGAAAATACTTTGCTTGGAAAAATTTTAAATATCAGGGAATGGGGTAAAAATTATTCTTATTTATCACCTGTTTTAATCTTGAATGTTTGCCAGATTGCCAGTATTTTGAGTAAATCACATTCCTTTTTTTGTATTTTTACCCACCAAACTTTCTTGCAGGAAGAGAATAATGTGTATCTAAAGAATTTAGCTTTGAAAGTGGCAGTTGTGTGTTAGTGTGACAGGTAATGAGGCAGTTTGGCAGGACATCAGAAACTAATTATGCTCAGCTCGTATCAATGCAGCTTTTTCAACTGAGGCTGTGTCCTCTGAAATGAATAGTAGAATTACATAAGACAATATGACACGTACAGTTTTAATTGGAAGATCTAATTTAAAATATTTAGAGTGTTTAGAATTATCTGTAAATCTGCACAGACACATTCTTATACAATTAATTAGGTCTCTTCATTGGGTCGCATAATGACCTAATGTCAAAAATATAAATTATGAAAGTCTTTGCACATACAAATATTCAAGCAAATTTTAAAGAAGGAATTTAGCTTCAATAGAAAGAAGATCTCACAGCTGCACACTGGTATATAAAATTAACATGGAATAGCTATTAAAATCTGTTAACGCTTTTAAAAATACAGTTTAATTTAGAAAGTAGCGCTTTGATTTGGTTACACAACAAAGCAATATTGTGAAAATTTTAAAGCATTTCAAAGATCAATAGATGATTTTGGTAACCCTGATGTTTAAGTATTTAATATTAATCTCGAGGGGTACTGTATGGTGTTACCAGAACATTGCCACCTGTGGTGGTTTTCTTTTATACTAGTATTGAAGTCAAGACTGTTAAGAGAATTATAAATAGAGATGAATATCTCTCATAAAATGGAATACTAAAAAAATACGGGGTGGGGGGAGGGAAGAGTATGTTAAACTATTGTTTGAGTCATGTACATTATTATTAATCAATTCCACTATTTTTATTTTCCATATTCTTAGACAACTTATTTTGTGAGAAACACACATAATAATATTTCCTGTCTGCCAAATTGTTCAGTTTGCAAATGAAAGCATGGATATATTTAGTAATATGTAGCAGAATATGACATTAAAACACTGTAGGAAGAAGGGGGAATATCTCTGTGTAGCAAAGCTGTTGCTTAATAGACTCGATTTTGCCTCAAAGTCAAACTTTGAGCAAGCTGGGAGCGGAAAGAGGACTTCTTGATTTACAGGGTCATATACTCTTCAGTGGTTCATAGTCTTTCTCTCATTCTCCATTTTCTTTCTTTACCATGTATTTTAGGATGAAAAAATGACAAGATGTATTTTGTTCTTGTCATGGTTTAAGCTTAGTCATTAATTAGAAAACCATGTAGCCTGCTCGTTCCCCTCTCCCCCACCTGTCCTCCCCCCCTCCACCCTCCCGGAGGGATGGGGAGGAGAATCGAAAGAATGTAAGTCCCACGGGTTGAGATAGGAACAGTCCAGTAACTAAGGTATAACACAAACCGCTGCTGCTACCACCAATAATAACAATGATAAGGGAAATAACGA
>WYDI02027590.1:0-29927 GCA_009867235.2 Psittacus erithacus | reverse complement strand
AGCTTTGTGGATGCCCAGTGAGTGTTTCTCCCATTGCATCCAGCCTTTGGAAGGAAAATGCAAACCCTTCCTGCCTATCTGTGCGGTTTAAGTATTTATTTGCTTTAAAGAGCATTTCTGCTCACTTTGCACTGACAAATACTACAATTTTTTGTTTACAAGTAGCAGCAGAGGGTTTCCTGGCAGAGGTGGGAGCCTCAGTGCTCCTGGTGCTGTTGGCAAATGAATGCTGGGAAGGAGGATCTGAGGCTGGGAAGGAGCATGGAGCGGGTGGTATAACAGTCCTGTGATAACCTCCAAGCAGGCTTGTGTAGCTAAGTTTGGATGCTGAGGTCACACAGGATAATCTGTGCAGTGAGCAGCTGAGCATTTCCTGGCAGGAGAAGTGTGAAGTTGGTGGATCTGGGATGTACTAGGGCATTTGGGATCACTTACTGTCTTGTATCTTCTGGGCCACATAGCTTGGCACCAAAGTGTTACTAGAAGAACCCTGCTGCTGTTGGACTTGCCAAACTCCCAGGTTAAAGCCATGTGCAATTACTGGCCTGTTTGGGACCAAAACAGCCAGATGTGCGTGTGGCTTGTTTGATCCATTTTTGAAGGTTTTTTTTGCCCACTGCTGTACCAAAGTAATTCATCCTCATGGATAAATACCACATGCTGTGTGGTAAACCGTGTGGTTAGGGTTTTTTCATCCTTGTTTGTACCATCAGACTGTGGCGGGGGTCCCTGACCTTTCATTCTTAGGTAGCTGTGGCAGTAGTTTTGCACCCATACTAAAGCACACAGCTCTCAGCCAACCCTTGGAAGCTTAATGTTGGTGTAACATCTGTGCCTGAGCATCATACTTGCAAAGGCTGTACTAAGCTTGGCCAATGCTGATGTATTCGCTGCACTTGGATGCATGTTCTGGCATTTCTGTGGTATTTAGAAAGTCTTAATGACTCTGAAGAGTCCGTCTGGTGTGGCTTAAATGGAGTTGGTGGAGCTGTGCCATATTCCTCGGTCAGAAGCTGGTCCTCAGGCCACTTCTCACACAGTATCAGGCAAGGCTTCGGAAGAGCTCGTGATGAGTCTCAAGAGGTCTGCAAGTTTTGAGCCTTTCAGGCAGCTCATCTAGATGTATTGCACAGTTCTTTGGTTTGAAGATTAGGTTGGAAAACTTTGAAAGATCTCCCTTCCCCTGAGATTTCTTGTGCTTCCTGGCTCTGCTTGAACCAAAACCGCACTGCCAGAGCAAAGGCTTTTCTCATTGCACCTTGCTATTTGAGATGAAAACAAAGCTGCAGTGGGAGAGAGGCTATTGGATGTGTCTAAGTGAGAGCAAACCAAACATTTTCCGCCTGTATCAGCTGAGGTTTGAGTTGAGTTGCAGAGAAAGGGCCTGAGCCAGATTATGTTTTTTCCAAGCAGCTTGGAAAAAACCAGAAGCTTGGTTCATACCTACTTTCAGAAAATCATCCAGCTTGGATGAGATCCCTTTAGCTGCCCTTGTGTGCTGCATTTGCATGCTGGGTGGCCTCAAGCTTTTTCCCATGGCCGCTGAGAGAAACCAGAAATGGGATGGGTAGAAAACCAGTGACAGTGGAATATTATTTAGGTATATTGCTCTGCTTTCACACACCCACTTGTAACTGAGCACAGCACCCGCCTCTCCCTGGCTGAGTTTAATGCCATATCTGTACGTTGGCATCTCTCTCCACCTGTTTAATGCATGTGCAGATAATGTTAGCAGGCACTTCCCTGCAGTGAAGTGTGGGACGATGGCGTGTTCTCTCCCTGGCAAGCTGCAGATGATGAGGTGCCTGTGCTTCTGCAGCGACAGCAGTGATAAGGAAGTGTTAATAACACCATGAATCCCTCATTTTGAGGAAAATGGGGCTTTTTATCCTAGGCTGTTAAAGCATTTTGCAGAGCTCTTCACAAGTGTAACCAAGGAGTGGTACCTGTGTCCAGCTGCTTCACATGAACAATCCTGCCGGCAAAACCTTGCGCCTGCCTGAAACGGTGAGACATTTGTGAGGCAGAAATACTCTGTATTAAAGGAGACACTGACCAGATCGGAGGTGTCCGTTCTGTTACAGTTAGTCTCAATCCTAATTTCTTCCTGTCATGTCTCCACGTGTTCTCTCTGCACGTGCATTTTAAGTATAACCAGAGTTGGCCAGTTGGAGGATCATGTGCATGGGGTTTGCATTAAGCTGCCATGTCTTTTGCAGATGGGCTACCCAAATAAGACCTTTGTGTGAAGTTTTGCTGGGCTTCTAGGACACCGTGTGCCTCTTCTCCTTCATTTCACCTTTGGCTGGGTGGGTTCATGACACAGACCCCTTTTCACCTGCTGTCAGGGCTGCTTTGCAGATTGGCAAAAGAGCAGCTCCTGCTCCATGCTGGAGACAAGAGCCCCCTGGCCCACTCTGTGGCCTCAGGGGCCACCTCACAGAAGGAGGGGACTCTGGAGTCCCTTGCAGCAATGTGTGCAGACTTCAGGCTACACCTTGAGTGTGGAGCTGAGGCTCAACAGCTGCTCTTGCTGTGTGGTGACTTGGGCATTGCTGCAGCGATGTGGACGTCAGTGCTGGGTGAGCTCAGGGGGACCCAAAGATGCTCTTGCAGAAGGATAACACCAGGAAAGATGACTGAGCCATGTCCAGAAGCTCTGGAGGGTGCTAAAGACTACCCTCTGCCTCACTGAGAATGGTACCTGAGAGCGCAAGAGACTCCTGTGCAAAGCCCATCTCCATCCAGCACTTGTAACGCCACTGTTTAATTCCCAGGACAGAAGCTGATGCAGCTTCTCACCCCAGGCAACAGGATTTATTCCAGCCATGATATACCTTTGTTTTTAATGGACTTTGTGGCTTACATCAGGCAAGCCACTGGTCTCCCACCTAGCTCTTCATCTGCCTTCCAGTTCTCTCCCCACACTTGCTGCTAGCAGAGCAAGACCCTCCCACCTCTGCTCTCCTTCAAAGAGCTTTCCCACCAAGGTATGGAGTGGATTTTCTAAGGCTCAGCATACTTGTGGGCACATCCACTGAATACTCCCATCCATCTGCTTAACTCTTTGGGAAAAAAAAACGTAAAGCAGCCAAACAATGAGTGAATGCAAAAGCATATGTGAAGGATTGGCAAGGAGCATTCTCTGACTCACAGCATCCATGCTTCTGCATGTCTGCTCCACTCACAGATCACTGCCTCTCCTTACCCTTGCTTTAATTAGTAAGGGCTGAGTACACTCTGGGAACATGCTGGAAGAGAAGTGATGAACAAAACAGCAGCTCCAGATGAGCAAAAGCATCTGAGGAGTTTAAGATGGAAAAATGGGTTGGTCTGTGTTCTCCGACCATGTGTGCATACACCGCACTAGTGCCTGCTCCAGCTAATGGGCATCTTCACTCCCAGAAGCAGGCAGAGGTACAGCCAAGCAGAGAAGCTGCCTGCAACAATTACCTGTGCAAGAGCACATTCCTGAAAGCGTCGTTTCTCTGAGTGGTATTTAGCTCATGCTCTTCTGATGCTGGATTAGGGGTCTGGAAAGTCTCTTGCCTTGGGCCTTGGCCAAAGCTGTTCTCAAATACCTCCAGCGATGTGCTGCTGCTCCTTCCTGAAGAAGCTGGTGTGCTGGAGAGGTGACCCAGTGCTCCTATTAAATTTTCCTCTGCACAGTATCCACCAGGTGCCCCCAGGCAGACCATTTCATCCCCTCTTTGGTGACTGGAGACCTGTGATTTCTCTCTTCCTTCATATCACTGCAAATCCATGCAGCCCATTGGTCTGTTGGCTATCACCTCTTAGCTAGGACTTTGTTGTCCTGGAATAGTTTTCTTCTTTTTGATCTTTCCGAAGAAGCCACAGACTTTTCCAAAAGTGCTCCAAGAATGCAGCCTAGTGGCCTCCAGAGCCTCCTGCTTCATGTGCTCCTTGCTGTCACGGCTCCCAGGTGATGTGGAGGGGCTGAGTGTGCCGGGAAGGGTTTTCGCGTGCAGTGTGAGCCCCCGCTTTGTCCTCTCCAGCAGTAAGATCAGGGCAGTGATAATGGCTTTGTTTAAAAGGAAGAAGAGGAAGGAAAATGGAAGTCTTACACAACAGAAGTTGCCTCACCCAAGTATCCCAAGGACTTTGGCTGCCAAAACTGGATGGAAATAAATGCTCTGGACAATGCACAGCCATATCTGGGAGCCGCAGGAGCCCGGCCAGCCCTCTCTTTCCTCGCAGGATCTGATAGGGCTCTTTGCTGGCACGGGATGGGTGCACCGGCCATTGTTCATGTGCCGGCGGCCGGCAGCATTGTCCTGGGATCCACACAGGCTCACTGGGAGCAGAGAATCGCAGGAAGTCGGACCAGATCATATCCGACCTTTAACTGCATCACATCGCAGGGCAGTATTATTTTACTCCACTGTCCTTGTTGGCTCTTTTTGGACACAAGGAATGGTGTGACATGCAGACAGCTGGTTTCCCAAAATAACTGTGAATGCGTCATTGTTGGACTGATTCATGGTCTACCTATGGCCGCATCCTCCCCATGACAAGGGCTGAAACAAGTTAGTTTGGAAAAAAGCAGGGTGAAACATTCTGCAAAGTTGCTGGCTCTTTCCCCAGCGAGGAGTATTACTTACTGTGTAAGCAGCACTTATTCATGGGGGGTCTTTACACCTGATGTCTGGGGCAGTGGCATGCAGCGTGACAATGGATGCCTCAGGGTTCTCCTCATCTCCCTGCAGTGGGCAGGGCGCAATGTCTTGCCATTTCTCCTTACAAACATGCTTGAATTGCTAAAACAAACCTGCTAGTTCCTGCGTGGAAATGCTGATTCTTCCTCTTCTTTCAAACTCCCCAGAGCAAGGGGAGTTTGCTCCTTTCCCAGGACAAGGAAACCTTGTGATTACTGAGGGCTTTAATTAAACTTTGCTGTTGTCTCGTCAAACTGGAGAGGCTCAGCAGACAGCTTTGGGGAAGGGATCTGTGTGTGTGCCATCCCAGCAGCATCCTGAAATCAACAAGGGGGGCAGAGGTGGGATCTGTATTGCATCTTTGGATCAGTCACCTGAGTTTGGGATTACAGGCACTTTCTTTGCATAGCAGCAAAGAGGGCACAAGCTCTGCCTTCCTCGAGCTGCCACCTCCATGGTGAGGGCATACGGAAGGGGGTGACCTGAGCAGCTCTGCCTGCAGCAGCCACTTTGCCCTCTCACCAGAGCAGCGCTCAGTAGTGGGACCAGCAAAGACTCGGTGTTGCCCACCGAAACCCTTCCTCACCACCAAGACCAGATACGGTCTTTGGGCTTCTTATGGAAGCTGGGTTTTACTTGCAGCCTTTCCACTGAGCGGCTGTGTGCCTTTGGGCAAGTCTGACTTTGGTCTCAAGTGAGGCAGGATAAGTCCTTGCAGTGCCACTGAATGGGCAAGCAACCCTTTGCCAGGAGGGCTGTGTTATTGCCTTGCTTCCTGCCCATCTCCCCAGCTGGCAGCAGGAGCAACAGCTTTCCATCTTTAAAATGTTACCCTTAATTAATTTGTACCGATGCTCCTGGTAATACTATTATTTGTAATACCTCAGTGCATCCCTAGGGAAAGAGTCTTAATTAACATCTGTAAAGCTGCCTGAGAACCATGCCTGGAAAATGTGAGGCAGAGGTTACTGTCATAGCAAATGGTTTTATCTTTTATCTTCTTTTTATTTTCCCCTTTTTTGCAGACCCCTTTCTTTTTTCCCAGTAGGCATGCAGACCTCCATCCACCTTTGCACATGGGCTTGCTTTTCAGCATTATCTCTGCTAGCAAAGAGCCTGCCAAACCCAGTTTTCCTGATTTCCATGAATTTTCCCAGAGTGTGCCTGCACAGGACTCAGCCATACATGCACACACAAGCATGTGGGCGCACGCACTCCTTGGATATCCATTTTCCAACAATAGTTTGCAGTCCCCAGTGGCTTGCAGAACCTCCCAAATTGCCTTCTGCCTACTCTGTAAAGTAGCTTGACCTTGCTTTCGCAGGGGGTGCACACGGACTGTCACACTGAGAGCACACATCTTCTTAGACCCATTTCAGTGAAGAGCTCAGGAGTCCCTGCTGCTGTCTGCTCGCTAACTGAGAAATTAGACACAAATCAAATGTAAATCCCTGGGTTTGGAGGCAGTGGCAGTGAAGCCTGTGACTGGCAGCATCGTGCAGCCGTGCTGCTCCTCAGAGGAGGGCAGGCAGCAAGCACCTGGCCAGCGCTGGCTACACCACCCAGCTTGTGCTGAGTCCCAGCCACACTGGCCTCATTAGTGAGAGGCTGCCCTGGAGTAATTACCTCCTTTGGAAAGGTGTAGGATCAGCTGGTGAAGGTACACAGTGCTGCAGTAAGGTTGCTCTGGCACTGGGCGTGTAGCCACACTGTGTGGTAAAGGCGTACCTGGAGTACAGGATGCTTCACAGATCCTCATCACAGCCCAACCTTCAGATTGCCTGCCAGGGGTGCAATGACCTAAATCCTTCCTTTTCCCATGAATAAGCCTGTGTCTGGCTGAACATCCATGCAGGTTCTCCCCCTTTTCTTGGGAGGAGGCAGCTCTGCTTGCAGATGAGGTGGCCCATCCCTGGCACAGGACAGTAGATGGAGCTGAATCTGTCCTCCAGGCAGGCGGGTACCCATGGCCCCAGAGCTGGAGCAGTTTTGCAGGACTAACCAGTGTGTCCTTCCAGCAAGCAGAGGCCTCATTGCTGGTTGCTGTCAAATCTTTCCAGCCAAATCTCCAACATCTTGGCTGAGCTGTGCTCCAAAGCCAGCCAGATTTCTGATGCTTAGCAAAAATATTCATTAACGACTTAATCTGCGCACACACAAGGGAAGCTTTTAGTGTATTTGTTCTAGGTCTGTGAAAGAGTGATCTGGCCACTGCTTTAAACTCTGCCTTGATCTGTGATCTCAGAGATGAAGAATTCAGAGAAGTGCTGTTAGGGGAGATGGTCCAGAGTGTCCTTTGTGCTTACACCACAGTGTGCTTACACCACAGTGTGCTTACCCACCAATGCACACCACTCGGAAAAAAAAGCACGTGCTGCAAAATGCAATGATTTTCTGCAAAATCATCACCTAAGTGTTGCAGGACGATGCTGCCCAGCTGCTTTGGGAGGGAAGGTCTGGGACTGTAGTGCTCACATTAGCCCAGCCGAGGATATGGTGTTACGTGATAGAAAAGCATCATGCCTGACTGTGCAACTCCCTGGAACTTCATGGTGGGATCTCATCTTCTGTGATCTTTGGGGTGTCCCATCCTGCATCTGAATGTCCTGGCTGGTGCAGTCAGGGGCATAGGTGATTTGATCAAGAGCACTGATAGAACGCTGTAAGAGCATCATTTGTGCACAAGCAAGGGAGAAGGCAGAGGAGTGCTGGGAATGGGGAGATCCAGCATTTGGGGACTGAAAGGCTTTCCTGGGGATTACTGCCTCTGAGCCCTCTCCTCCCAAAGCACCATCATCCTGTCCGGCATGAAATGCACTCCCCAGACACTGCCGGAAGGCAGTACTGGCAGTACTGGTATTGCCTTCAGACCTGTGTGTACCCTTCTCCTCCACCGAAGAGCTGAACCCCATTTCTCCCAGCTACTGACAACATGAAGAAAGCAGCTCAAAGCCCCTCACATCAGCTCTCTGGGACCTCTGGGGTAGTTCTGGCTGCTGCTGAGGGGCATCTGCTCTGGGGCATCCTTGATGGTTGCAGGTAATGCAGGTTCTCACCACAGCAGGGGAGAGCTGCCCCCAGGCCGTTCTCTGACCACCTTGGGTCTGCACACCTCTGCAATTACGGGCTTCAGCAGATAAATCACCTCTGCTCAGAGTCCTGTGGTGGGAGAAGAGCTGGTGCAGCAAAGGGGATGAATCTCAGAGCTCATAGTTTGCATAGGGAGAGAGATTGGGATGGGAAGGTGGGAAGAAAGGAAAAGCATGGGGGAGGCACTGCCGGTTCTGTGTGGATAGATAGAGCGGTGCGAGGGTTGGCTGGTAGGGGAGATGCAGCCAAAAAGAGACACAAAATCACATGTAATGATCCCAGCTACCCCCACAACACCATCACTTGTCCTCCCCAGCCCGGATGAGCCCACAGGGTGGGTGTCTCTGAGTCACACCAACACCCTCAGGCTGGGGTGTGCAAGAGCTCGTGACCTATGGTGACTGTTCCAAAACAGCTGCCTGCGGTGCAGGCACAGGCAGGATGCCTGTTCTTTAGTGGGACAATACTCCAGAACGGTACTGGGTGACCCATCAACCCTTCAGCCTGTGTTAAGGGGGATGCCTGCCTGTGCCATCTCTGGGGGCTGGAGGCCTGAGCTGAGGATTCTGCCAGCCGATGCCTCCTCATTTTCTCCACCCGTACCATCAAGTCAATCTCTGCAGGACAGGGAGCTGCGGTTACTGTGAAAATGGGAGTTTCACATGGGCAGAGAGGTCCCAGAGGCTCCTCTGTCTCTGCCAGCCACATTCAGGGAGCAGCTGGCCCCAGCCCTTGCAGCCTCCACTGTGTGGATGCTGTAGGGAGCTTGCATGAACATGGGCCAGAGGTTGGTACACCCTGCCCTTTCCTTGGAGGGGACATTGGGTGCTGGCAGGCACTCCTCTGGGACACTGCCATCCTGCTGGGCTGAAACAAGGCATTGACAAATGATGCATTTTGGTCTCCTTCCTCCCTTCCCTTTGGCAGACACTGTTGTGTCTAACGCTAACCTGTTACAGCTGATAACAGCCGCAAATGCTGCTGCTGCTTTCATAAAAATTCGTGGGATGCCAGATTATTTCCGTGCACAACAGGAGCCCTTGGGCTGCGTCTGCATGAGCTTCTTCCCTCGCGCCTCCCACACCCAGATGTGGGGCAAGGTGGGCACAGGGGGAGGCAGGGGGAGCACACTGTTGTCACCCCTACTTGCCTCTGCTACTTCAGTGAGGGTGAGAGCTCTGGGATGGAATGATGGACACATGCAGATGGACAGACACACACAACTTTTATAGGAGTTTCTAAGCAACTTAGTGCACAAATTCCCTCGGAAACGAAACTCCAAAACCGCATGGAAAGACCTGATCTTGTCCTAGGAAAGATTGGCATGTCCCAGGAGAAGCCCCCAACACAGCTGTGCTGGTGGCCCCAAGACAAGGATACTCTCAGGGGGCCACATTCAAAGGATCAGAAGCAACGCGCTGGCAGAAGCGCAGCTGCAGCAAGGTCTACATTTCTGGGGAGGTTTTATGGAGGGAATGCTGATGAGCAATAAACAAGGTGCAGCCTGAGTCTTGTTTGGAGGAAAGAGGGGAGGGAGTGGAGGGGCTGAGGGAAAGAAAAGAGCACAAGGAGGAAGAGAAAGAAATGACCTTGGTGAGTTTTTCTGGCTGCTCTCCAGGTTGCAGGCTGATGCCAGAAAAGCCTCCGAGTCCCTTTTGGCTGGAAGTCTGCTCCCTGCGTTAGGTGAATCACACACACATTTCTGGAACATTACATGTTCACAGTTGCAAGGCTTGCAGTAATTAGAAAAACTACAAGACCAAGGCAGGGGGAAAAAATATGAGTCACACATGGAAGTGCGGTTATTGTACTGCAGGAGAATCAGCTTTGCAGATTTCCAAAGGTAAATGCACATCAGCCTCCCTTGCTGCCGGGAAGGGCTCTGTGCTGCTGCCTTCACCCTGCCCAGCTGCCCGCACTGCTGGGTGAACGGTGGCTCTGAAAGGGGCCAAGGAGACATTAGGACATGTCTGCACAGGGAAGCAAAATTGTGTTTAGGTAGGGCATGACATTCCTGTGGGATGACTACAGACCAGGAATAGCTTCTGCACAGTTAACTCCCAGTGGGGATGTTCTTGCTCCACGTTGTGGGGACAGCCCACATTGATCATGATCCACTTCCACCCATGGATTCAGATGCTTCAGAATAACTCCAGAACAAGAGCTGCCATGCCAGGAATTGATCACAAGGAGTTATCACTGCACAGGCAGATCCTCATGGTAACAGGGGAGACCAGCTGCTGCCACCCCATAGGCTGGGAGCCTTCTCCCACCCTCCAGCACGTACCAGCAAACAGTGACCTGTTATGACTCACTCCCTTCAGCAAGCCTCGAGGTGCTGCTTGCTTACAAGAGCAGTGAGCCTCATACCAGACCCCTGTGTTCAGGGGAGTTTCATAAATCATGGAGACAGTCTTGTTTCCAATGAACTGATGGATGGAGCTTTCATCCCTTTCTTTGCATGACCCTTTTGTTGCTATTCATTAACAGCACAAAGGGTGTTTTAACCTGGGAGCAAACCAGGTTCTGGTTTGTTTAGTGAACTCTCCTCCTGAGTCATCCCGTTTGGCATAGGCAAACCCTGCTCCAGGCAGCCTGATGGCTTCTGCCACCAAGGCTGTGCTCCCTGAGCTCCCCTGGCAGGACACTTCAGCATGACTGCATCGCACCATATCGTACTGCATTGCTCTACATCACACCACATCACATCGCATCACACCTCAGTGCACCATGTCTCATCACACCACAATGCAGCGTGTGCCATCACACCTTTAGGAGACCTGGTGAGCAGAAAAGCTGGGCTCGGAGCATGGCATCACCGCGCATTGCAGCACAACCACCTGGTTTCCAAAAAGCGTGAGTTTGCACCAGCTGAAGGATATGGCTCTTGTCTTCAGCTTTTAAGTGCCATGGGGCTACAAGGGGTGGTGGGAGTTACTAGCATCTGGTGGAGATTCCATTTGGAGGAGGCCAAAGAGTGGATTCTGCCTCAGATGATGAAGCGATGCTATGGACAAACCACGCTGAACATGGAATCTTCCTGCAGGACAGATTGTTACATCTCTCTGCCAAGAAATCAAATGTTCCTGCTAGAGTCAGAGCTTTCACAGAAGCCCCCTCTGGGACTTCAAGTGAGGCTAAGACAGCAGTCCAGAGCTTTGCTAGCAAATCATGAGTCCTGAGTGTGTCTCCAGCTGGCAGGGCCATCATTGACCTAAATGGCCTTGTCCTCCCTGAAGCAGCTCTGTCAATTTGGCCACAATCCACTTAATAATGTAGCTAGAGTATAAAGATGTATCCAGGCCCAACCACAAAACAGCTGGAGACGGTAAGGTTGACTTAATCCTGGTAGAATAAAAAGGGGGAAACTAGTGGGAGTCAACTAGGATGTTTCTGGCTGAGTTTTGAGCAGTGCTGAGTAATAAAAGGGATCAAATGTGTTAGGCACAAACTGTCTGGAGCCACATTTGTTGTTGTTGTTTCAACTAATTGAGTTTTAGTGCTGGTGAAAGGTACCAGATTGACAGCTCTAGGGAACGGTGTCTGTTACTTAGACCAGGTACAGCACAGGCAATGAATCCCCTCTTAATCCCCACCTTCAGCCAGACACCGTGCTTCCCTCTCATGGGGAGAGAAATTCAGCCCCTGACACCTGAAGCCCTTCCCTTCTGCAGCTGGGATCAGGGGTGAGGGCTCTGCGTCACTCTGGAGATAGCTGGCAGGCCTCTGGCTTCATGGAGAGACTCTAAGAGCCCCTGGGGCAACACCTTTGGGTATGGGAAGAGTGGGATGAGGGACCGTTCCTATCCCTGCCACAAGGACCATCCTCGCATCTGGGGAGGGCAGGCAGAAGCAGGGGCTGCCTTGGGGTGAGTAGCACAGCAGAGGCATAGAAGGGAGTTGCTGCTTACAGTAAGAAATCCACTTTAGCCAGCTACCAGGCAGGGTTTGCCCGAGGAGAGCAGCCAGGGCAGCCAGAGCTGGGGCCAAGCAGGGGTGCAGGGAGGAGAACCCCAAAAGGGGAGCATCAGCTGCATCCTTCCCAGGGAGGGCTGGGCACCGGCAGCCGGGCAGAGGGCAGCAACGTGGCTGCGCTCACATGCTGGGTGACTTTTGCCCCCTCCACAAGGCAGGCATGGTTCTTACGCAGCTTTGTCAAGTGCCAAAGGGTCGGGCACATTGAGCAACATTTCACCACCGGAAGTCCAAAAGTCCTTGCCCAAGCAAGACCCTGCCCAGTCTAGAAGGGCACAAAGGCTGGGCTGAGTGTGGGGCAGGCAGTGCAGGGGCTGGCATGCTGCCCCTCGCAAGGGCAGGGATGGGCAGGGTTGGGCAGTGAGGCTGGGAGAGCCAGGCCAGCCGCACGCCTCACTGATGTGCTTCAGCAAGCATGTTTCCCAGGGGAAAGCTCTTAGCAGGGGCACCTTGTCAGCCCTGCTCTATAAATAGCTGGGAAAAAGCCCAGACAGGAAGCAGTGGATTTTAGGAAGGGCTCAGGGAAGGGCTCGGTTTCAGCCTTGCCAAGTCTCGGTCACGCGGGAGGATGACTCCTGTGCCGTGGAGGACACTGGAAGCAGCGCTGAGGGTGTTTTGCCCAGCGAGACAGGGCTGAGCTCCACACTCCCTTTGAACTCCTCCTGCTGTTTTCCTCGCGACCTGGCAGGGCTCAACAGACAGCTCCGTCCTACAGATGCTAAGGACAAGGGTTGCCTTGGTTTTTATGGGAAAGCCTCGCCGTTCATGTGGGTAGAGGCTATCGAAGTCGTTGAGCAGATGTTAGAGGGATAAAAGTGGCCAGGTCTGCCCGTTTCCAGGCAGGCTGGGACCATCCAGGTGCAGAGTTTAGGGGTATTAAGTTAGTGATCTTGATGGGCACAGAAAATAAGTTCTTCACCATGCGGGTTCTCTTGCTGCCGTCTCTCTCACTTAGATTAGATTTGGTCCTGCTAACCGGGCTGCACAGAGCCCTGTTTTGCTTTGCTGTGTCAGTTCCTATACTGTGAACCGTGTCTTACAGGCATTTATTGGGAGCTGGCTGCGGCGTTTGACTTGCAGGATATCAGATTTCCAGCTAGGGCAGCCGCATGGGAGCAGCGGCCCTGTTAATAACAAGGTGTGCCCCATCCCTGCCAGTCCTGGGAGGAGAGAAATAAAAACAAGGAAGGATTAAAAACAGCCATGGCTTTGCTGCGTCTCGCCTTGGCTTGCTTTCATTCAGGTTTTTGCTATGGAATCAAGCTGGCTTTGTGTTTTTTGAAGTGATCCCAAAATAGCCATTCGGCACAGCCCTGTGCAGTCCAGCTTTGCAGGCTGCTGCTCCGCCTGCAGCTTGTTCCCAGCAGGTCTTGTCGCAGCCAATCTAGGTGCTGCTGGCACCTGATGTGCAAACGCAGGGAAGGGGGAAAGCACAGCTTCCCTTTGAGAATAGCCACTTTGGGGACAAGTACCCAGCTCCTATATACATCTTTTGTAATAAATAAATGCAGCTTTTCATATCTGAGTTCCTCCTTCGGGAGGGACGTCTGGACTGGAGGACATGGGGATCTGCTGTCTTTCAATGTCACTTCAGTAATCAAAGTCCTGCAGACGAAGCTCTCTCTTCAGATGCTGAGGGCTCGGGCTGGTAACGACATGCGGTATCATCTCTCCACTTGTGGCCAGCCAGTTCTGCTAATTACTGAGCCGACGTTCTCCGCAAACCGTGCGTGCGTCAGAAGCTCAGCATCAAGGAGAGCCAGCGTGAGTCAGACTTGAAAGCCCTGAGAAACCCCGCCAGGCTCAGAGCTGGCAGCACCCGCGTGCTTCCGCAGCTGAGCGAGCGGTGGATGAGGTGATGGTGCTGAGCTCCATCAACAGGGACATGCGGTGCGATGGAGGATGGAGTCAGGGAAAGTGCTCTGGGTTCCATCCACCCTGTGCCCCCCTGCAGTGGCAGTTTGGTTGTTCGGTCCTTGAGCCGATAGTGCAGCCCAGGTCGGTGTTGGTGCCCTCCTGTCTCACGGGTCAGGGTGTGTGGTTTGGTACTTCTTACTGGCCTGCAAAATTCTCTTAGTCCAGCACTGCCAGGTACCCCTGAGCCAACAGAGGCTTCCGCCGTGGCAGCCAATGGAGCAGGGAGGCAGCAGAGATGCAGAGCTGCTGCTGATGCAGGATCAGGCCCCTGTCCCTGCCTGACCTGCCATTTCCATCCCTGGTTTACAGAGACAGCAGGATCCGGAGAGCTGAAGGAGGGATGCTAGACACAGCGCAACCCATGCCTGGTGGGAAAAACAATTAAGGCAATTCTTCCCCATCCTTTGTCCCACACCGCAGGAAACCTTTTGTTTCTGATTCTGCCCCTCAGGGCATGCTGTCTGCAGAGGGGTGCCCTCCCTGAGTGGTGCAGAGAGGGCAGCAGCGCTTTCCCCTCTACCTGGGCACTGCTGATGTTCGGAGCCAAACTGGAATTGAAATGCAGGCAGCAGCGGTCTGACAGCCAGGTTAGGGAGAGCCGAAGCTGCGGAGAGCCCTCACGTAGCCCGGCCTTGCATGCCACCTATGGTTCCTTCCGATGCACACTCTCTGGCTGGCAGCAGAGCCGTTTATTTACAGTCAGACAGAGACATCCGTAGCAGACAGATTCTCCAATGGTGCTCCTTTTATGCGCACTGAAGCTCCAATAAAAAACCCGTAGTAGGGGGCACGGGCTCAGAGCCACAGCCCGCCTGCACCGGAGGGCAAGATGCTCTGCCGCCTGTAGCGGTGCACACAGTGCTGGTGCTTCCCTGCCATACAGGCAGTGGAAATAGGTTGTATGCAAGGAATGAACCATGTGTTATTAAGATGCAATGGCAGGAGCTAGAGGTCGAGGAGGTTTTTCATGCCTGGCAGAGCACCCATGCTCTGAAAGTCAGCCCTGTTTGGGCTGCTACAGGCTGGGTACCCAATACCAGAGACACATGGAGTGGGGTGAGCAAGCCCTGGTGAGATACCACCCCATGCTCACATCTCCAGCTGCCTTGCTGCTTCCAGCCATACCTGAAGTGCACCCACTCCTCTCCCAGCACTGAGAGGACCTCCTGCTTCTGGGCCAGACATGACCTTGGGCCTCAGGAACTGAAATGCAAACCTCAGCCTTGAATGTCAGACAGCTCTGGCTTTCCAGTGTTCAGATTTAGGTGCCTGGTTCTCCTTGATAGGAAGTGAAACAGCAACTGGATGTTTCAATCCATCCAGCCTCTGTTGCACTCCTGCCCGGTCTGCACATCCCATGTGTGCTGTCACAGGGGAGGACGTGTTCTTCTGTCCCACCACACCTTGGCCATTAGGGGATGCTCAGGGGAAGAAGCAGGCAAGCACGCTGTGCAAAGAGAGACGGGCACTCACAGCTTGCAGCTACCTGAGAACGAGGACTGAACCATATCTGGCTGAGCCACTGAGGACCCAGTGGTGTCTGAGTTTGCCTCCCTCCCTCCCAAACACCTCCTTTCGACCTCTGCAGCCACCTATGAGTGCCTACCTGGTACAGAGATGTGTCCCACCAGTGACTGCAGGATGGAGCTCCAGTATGTGGGACGAGGCTTTGCACTGGAGCTCGCAGAGCAGCAGGAAGCAATGGCAAACAGCAGAAGAGGATGGGAGAGACAAATGGCTCTGTTCTGTGTGCCCGCACTAATGGGGGGAGAATATGCTTCAAATACTAACAACATGGCAGCAGCAGTCACTGCCGGAGCTGTGAGCTCCCTGCTCCCAGCAGTACGGAGGTGATGGAGCAGAGCTGAGAGTCCAGGTCACATCCAGGTGAGCCACTGAGTTTGTCTGACAGTGTCTCACCTTCTTATGCTCTCTGCAAAGATGCAGTGACTTGGAAATCTGGATTTCGGAGCTTGAACTTTATCATCCTGCCTTGTTGCACTTAAAAAGGACAGCATCCCAGTGTCAGAGAGGAGCACTGGTGGTCCTCCAGCTGGGGCTGATGCAGGCCAGAACAAATGCTGGGCCATCTGAGAAGCTCTTCCTGCAACAATAAATATAGGAAGCGTGCTTCCAGGCAGTCTCCCTTTTCTGGGAGATGAAGGACACGCGATCGATGCCATGGGAAACACAGTGTTTAATATTTATCAGAACCACATTATAACATACCTGGGGGTGCCACTGAAGAGCAGGAAACCTGGGTGACCACCACAGCAAAGGGTCCCCTCCACAGTGCTGGTCTCTGGGGCTCGCAGGAGGGTCTGGGGAGGGTGTGGAGACTGGCAGCGCTGCGTAAGGTGACATGCCCTGGCTCCTGCCTCTCTCATCCGAGCACAAGGTTGCCTTGGAGACACTGGGACGTGAGCAGCCCTGGTGGCTTTGATGGCTCCGAGAGGAGCACAGGCTCTTGCTCTAAGGATGTCATCCCTGAGACAGCTGTGCAGGCATCCTGGCTGCTTCTCTACATGCAGTCCTGGGGTGGGTACTCATTGGGACCTATGCTGCTTGTGGAGTGGCATTATTTGCTCCTCAGAAGGCACTGCTTCTTCTGGAGCACATATATCACCTCCTGCACCCCCAGGGCGTGTGGCTGCCCAGGATAGCACAGGATCCCACCGCACATCACCGCAAGAACCAGCCCCATGCTGCCAGCCCAGCTTGTGCTTGGGGTTCCTGCACTGCCCTGGGACAGTCCAGGCGCTGCGATGGGAGGGCCCAGTACTGCACCATTGCAGCTGGTGCCCCTGCACCCTGCAGAGCCCCCAAAGGTGTCTCTGTCCTGAGCTACAGATCTAAGCTCAAACAATAAGGGTAATGGACAGGAAATTAGAGATAAGTAGGTGGTTTGACAGGATTAAGGATAAGCAAAAGAAACATAATTATGTGATAGCTGCTATCGGACAAGGGCTGCTACGAAAGGGAATGTAAATGACCTCAAAAAAGCACTACACCAGATCAAACAGCTACACTTTGCAGATAACAGCCCAAAAACACAGGGTATAAATATTTATCACAAATGAATTCTCCAAACACTCCCTGCTCACGATCACATTAACAATAGATGGGATTGAGGATAATAAAGGCTTTTCACGATCTTTTTTTTTTTGTCATTTTTTTTTCCTGGGGCTTTTATACACATACAGCTGTGTGTATGTTTGTGAGAGATAGGAGCACGCCGTCGGTGTGGGATGTGGGTAGCACTGAGGGGGGGTGTCCGGGGGTCCTGCGCCCCTCCGGCTCCTCCGCAGCTCCAGGCTCTCAATGCATGCATGGCTCAGCCTATGCTCACTCCTTTGCCACCTCCATGGCTCCGAGCATCACAGGGAAAAGGAGAACTCACCCCTGCTCCTGCCTGGGAGCCATTGCACACTGGTATCCTGTGCTGTGTCTGTGACAGTCCAGAACACTGAAGTTTGTCTGGTGGTCAGTGAAGAGGGAAATGCTGGAGCCCCAAACATGGCTGAAGCCTGGACCATTCCCACTGCTTCTTTCCTCTGCACAGGGAAGGGAAAATTAATGACTGTTTGGCACATTCCTGTGGAGTCATTGGGAAGCCTCTGCCTTCCCTGTGAGCAGGGCTGGGCCCTCTTGTCGGCAAAGCGTGCTGAAGATGTGCAGCTCTTCTGTGTGTAGGTGCCAAGCGTGGCTGTGACCTCAGCCCAAGCAGAGAGTGATCCCTGGCACCGTCCCCATGCAGTCACCATCCCTGGCACAGACCAAGGGTCCCCCCAGCACAGTCACCCCCATGCTACCCCTTGGACAGACCTGCTCTTCTTCGTGATTTCTTCTGGCTGTTGTTATTTATTTAACGAGAGGAGACACAAAGCCTCTGTAACCTGGGCTTGCAAATTACCGAAGCCCAGGAAATGAAAACTCCACGGCAGCATTAATTGGAGGGCTTTTTAATTAAAATCAGCTTGTTTCCTGATCAAAGATTAAAGGAAGGAAGAAAGCTGAAAGAAAAAATAACAATAAACCAATTCCCTCCCTGCCCCTCTCTGGCATTCACGAGGTGTGGGCTGAGCACCCTGCGTCATCCCTGCTGCTTTGCTCTCATACCTGTGGGTATTTTTTCCCCACAGAACTCTTTTTTATCTCCTCTTTCCATCTGTCTTCATCCTCATCTCCTCTTCTCTCTGTCCATTGTATCACGCTTGCACCAACCCCTTTGACATCACCCCTCAGCACTTGCAGGGGCACTGCGGGGGCTGAGTGAGTGGAAAAGAGGAGGAGGAATGGAAGGTGCAGAGCTGAGCTTGGTGTTTCCATCTCTGGTCCTCATTAGCTACTTGCAGGGAGCAGATGAATGGAGCTGACTTCTGGAGAAGCCCACTCATAGCTCAGCCTCACAGCTGCACCCAAGTATCTTCTCCCATGCCCATCCTTGCAAGCGATGCAGTGAGCAGAGGGCTTCACCGAGGACAGAGTTTTTCTCATCTGGACTTTTTCTTAATAGCTTTTGAGAATTAAATTCTGGCAGAGAAGTTAGCGTTGCCCAAAGACTGAGCTGCTGTGACTAGATGGCATTCAGTGAGCCTAAACACAGTATATTGCTAACAAAGATGAATATTTGGTGCTTTGGAAAGGCTGATGTCCCAAAGGCTGCTCAGAATCACTGTGGAGGAAAAAAGAGTCAGAAAAGTAAGAATGGAAGCAGGAAATTCTTTAATCAAAATTTATGAATCACCAAAAAGGATGCTGTTTCTTAACTCAACAATTTTGGTCAAACATCCATCCATTTACTTATTTATTTTTTTAATGAAGATTAGAACTGAGCACAAAACCCCAGGAACAGGAAACAATCAACAGGAATGATGGGCAATTGACTGCAACAGATACATGGGGGACTGAAATGTATACAGTTGGTGAGGGAAGGTAAAGGCATCAAGGAGGAGTTGGTGGGCGGCTGGGCAGTGGGTGCTGAGCAGGAGTTACCAGTGTTGGGCAGAGGGAGTGCTGCAGCAGTAAGAGGCTCATTACCAGCTCACAGCAGCAGTGGTGCTGGGAGGAGGGCAGAAGTGCTCAGTCAGCACCTCTGCGCTCCCTTGGAGCAGGGGGACAATGCTCTGCTGTCATGCAAGGCTGCTGAGGCACATCTCGGTCTAATGGCAGCCGCTGAGGATTGCCACATATCCTACAGAATAAATGCTTTGGAGCAGCTTGGCCTTGGACCTAGGAGAACCGAGGCTCTTATGTATGAGGAGAGCCTCTTTGCACTGCTGGCAGCACTGGGGATGGGGTACAGGGCAAGCACTGCATACTCTGGCTGTGCAAAGAGCAAAAAGGGCATCCTGGCCTCAGCTGAAGAGGGGAATAAATGATAATGGATTTAACTGAGGAGGAATTAGTGTCAGTCAGCACGGCTTTATGGAAACGGATCTTGCCAACAAACCTGATTTTGTTCTGTAATGGAATGAGGCTTTCAGTTGCAAAGGTGGCTGTGCAGATGTAACCCGCGGGTGTCCCAGCTGCGAGGTGCTGGGGAGGAGGTGGGGGTCCCTCCTGAAATTCCACCTATTTCTGCCACCCGCTGCTCCATTGCATGTTGAATGTCTTGGATGTGAGCAGAGATCAGGTGATGGGGAACAGTGAGGTTGAGGCAGAGGAAGGATCTAAGTGGAAGCTGCCTGGATGGGGGGCTTTGGGGGGCAGGCAGGAACACTGGCCGTTTGGATGTGGTGTTTGCATGAGCCAGGTTCTGCACACTTCCTCCATTTCTGCTGCCTGTGTTCCTAAAAACCATGGAGAAATGGAAAGGGTCCAGAAAAGAGCCACAGAAATAGCTGACAAAAATGCCTTTGTTGTGCAAGCCTGTATTAGTGCATCAGTGTGGGTTTTGGGAGATTAGAGGGGACACTCAGAGTCTGTTCATCTAGGGGAGCAAAGTGTAATGGAAGGACTGAGCAGAGGCTGAGCCTGGACAAGATCATGGTGGGAACAGGCACATCCCTGCTTTCTATACCATGGCAAACCTTTGGTAGGCATCACTGAAAGTCAGGAGATGGACACCCTCCAGCTAGACCCCTATAGCTCTCAGACCTAAAGCAAGCAATGGGGGGGGATCATTGAAAACTGAACCCAGGAAACCCAAGCGGTCCAGACCTCTCCTCTGGAGGACACTGGATGGGGTCACAGTTCCCTGTGGGGCCCTGGAGACCAGACATGGGTGGTGAGTGAGCAGCAAAGCCCCATCCCAGCATTACATCTGCGGTGAGGAGAGGAGCAAGGGATGGGAAGTGGGGATTTCTTATTAACTTCTGGGAACTGGAGCTCTTCTCTGCATCAAGGATATTATTTATGTGCACGAGATGCAGGCTGATTATGAGAAACACATTGATTGAGGTTTCACAGCTACTGAACACAGTAGATATGTATCAGTTACACCACAGCCTAAACCTGTATCAATGTGTTTCTCATAATCAACTGGCATCTCATTAACATAAATAGCTGTCTTCTCCCATTTGGGAGAGCAGCTCCGTGGCTTCCTAACTGCACATTACCCGAATGCCAATTGCTTATTAGAACAATCTTTCTGCAGGTCTAAATCCTGGGGAATGAGAGTGTAGTAAGACATCACTTCTTACATAGTTGTTAGACCTTGGTAAATATGTTTCTAATCAGTAATTAGTACTTAATTAATGTGCTGAAAATATCATTTTCGATCTAAATGAAGCTTTATGGGGAATATGGAAAGAGAGGTGGGAAGATGCAAGCTCAGGCAAAGAGCTGAAATAAAAACAGCATATTTGAAAGAAGGTCTCACCTCATGCTTGGGACAAATCCTGTGTCAGTACAGCTCCAGGGAGGGCGGTGTTGGCTGGGAATTGTTCCCAGCAGAGGACCAAATGCAGCCATGCAGCCCAGCAGTCCCCAGTAGCATTGCAAGGCATCAATCTGGGGCAGCCCTCTGGGCCCAGCCTTGTGGGAGCCCTCTATGATGACCACCACATCCATCTCACAGCCTCTGTCTCCAGCAGATCTGGAGTGGGGCTGGGTGTCAGCCATGCATGCTCATTCCATCCCCCATGGAAGGGGGATTCAAGATGCTCCTCAGATGCTCCACATTAAAATAACCTCCACGATGTGTTTCTGCTTTCCTCCAGAGGAAATGTCAGCACCCCTGCTGCCATCGCTGCCTTCCCTCCGTCAGCACATTTTTGTTAGACTTTGTTCTCATTTTTCCTTCCTGCAGTCAATCCTCCTTTTGCTTTCACTTCCCTCTCTTTCCAGTGACAGACAGAGCCAATGATGGCCCCATGGGTGATGCCCACGACAGGCAGAGCATCACTGCCTAGCACGCAGGTGTAGGGATTCAGGGCTTTAATCTCCAGCACGGTGTGTTTGTCCTTTCATTTCTCAAGTGGTTCGAGGGAGTCTTGGCTCAGAGGCAGGATCGTTAATGCAGAGCAAACAACAGGCTCTTTAGGTCCTTTTCAGCTAATCACCACTGATCCAGACTGACCTTTCTGTCCCTCCTTAATCCCAAATCTGGATGCTGCTTTGCATTAAGCTACCTCGGAGGGAAGGTGTTAGGGGAGATAAACCCTCACTTATGGGCACAGCTAGGGCTGGCCAGGGTTCCTCATCCTAGCACACTGTTTCCAAGGAGGCTGAGTTGTGCTGACTGGGAGCAGTGGTGCAGCTGCTGCCTATGGAGGTGCCCAGGCAGGCAACCCCAAAGGAGTTTGGGATTGGAGAGTGTGTTACAGAGCTTGACATGTTTTACTTCCCCAATAACAAATTCACTAAGAAGTACAGCTGCCATGTGAGGAGAGAAATAAAACCGTTTGTGAGTGCAAGTTAAATTCCAGCAGTTCTTACCCTGTTGGAAGTGACAGAAATGTTCAAATAACCGAAATGTTTTGAAACGCAATACTTAAGTCTTCATTCTGTTTTGGATTTGGGGTTTTTTCCCCATGTTAAATCACTGGTTTTATTTCAAATAGATGATCCAGATTTTAGAGAGTAAAAAAGAGCGATCTGAGCAGGAAACAAAATCTATGCTTGTTATGTACAAACAAGGCAGTGTGGGGGGGAGTGGAGGTGCTGGTCTTTGTCTTCCTGTGATAAATAGATAAAAGAAACACATGGCTGAGCTGCCTGGGACCGAGCTGAGCAGATCTTTCATCTTGCAGTGTCTCCCCTTGGCCCTGGTGCACCTCACTGCCTCCTGCAAGGGCTGTGGGGATAGGAGGTGACACCTGCAAATCTCTTGTCCCTGCTGAGCTTGGCCAGGGGATGCTCTGAGCTTTATCAGCCTTTATAGAAGCCCTTATAGAAGACAGCTGCCGACCTAGTGCCAAATGTATTTGGTGCTGCCTTAACTACAGGGGATGTTCTATAGCACCCACACAAGCAGAGGGGCAACATCTCTGCCCCAATATTTCCCATGAGGATCTGATGTAGTGATGGGTTACACTGAGGGTAGCGTAATAATCTTCATTAATTGACCTAATGAAATTCCCAGCTGGTAGTAATGTGGCTCTCACAGCAGCTGGGCAATGAAACTTCAATAACCAGAAGAGGTGTGAAGTGGGTGGTGGAGTTGTTCTTGGGGTGTTTAGGCAAGGGTGGTGGCTTTCCCTGTGGTCCTCTGGGTGTGGGTAAGAGGCAGCTCCTGCTCTCCCTGCCACTGCTCTGTTGGGATTTGGTCCCGCCGGGTGTAAGGTGAAGTCGGTCAGCACCCCAACATGACACTAACCTGAGCTGCAGAAGCTTTGGCTCCTGCTCACCCAGGCTGATGCTGTGTCCCTGCTGGGTGGCTCTGCCTGGGCACCCATCTGCCCATCACCTCTGCTCAGCATCCTTCTGTTCCTGCCCTGCCTGCTCCTCTCCACACGCCAGCATCCACAGCCCATATGCAGGGCCCTGGCTGAGGGAAAGGCTTTTTTTTGGGTTTATGCAGATTTTTGTATTGCTTTTTCTTCTCTGACACACTCTCCACATGGCTTTCCCCCCTTTTCAGCTCAAAAATGGTGACAGCAATCTGTTTCGCTGGTGCTGCACAGCCCTTGTCAGTTGGGTAATGCTAAAATGAGTGACTTGAGCAGGCAGGATGTGCCAGCGAATGGATGCTGGTGCCTGGCTTCCCTGAAGCGGAGGGACAGCTGCTCCCTCAGTTGCATGGCTGGAGAATGAGTTTTCTTTCTCTTCTTTCCTAAATCTGGTCCCTGATGGGCTCATCTTTCATTTTACCACTTCCCAACAAGTGCTCTGCTTGGACGCTGCTTTAGCAATCACAAAGGGAGCACGGCTGGCTAAAGTGTGAGTGTGGTGGCTGAGGTTTGTCCAATGGAGTTATTGTTGGCTCCCACCATGCAGCTGGTGATGCCCTGAATGGTGTCAGGCAAGCTGCTCGGGAAAGGGCTTGTTTCATCTCCAAGTGCTATCTGTGCTGAAGAACTCTGTGCTTTTCCTGTTCCTTTTTGCTTGAATTCCTCTTGGGTAGGAATATACCTGTGGGAGCCAGGAGTTTCCAGGCTGGGCCGAATGGGACAGTACAGAAGGACAGGGGTGAGGGACTGAGGTTTGCTGCTTTTGGTGGTGTGGGCTGAGCTACCATCCACCTCCTCTGCCAGTCTTCCAGCTGCACTCCTAAAGGTATGATAAGTAGCATAAGAGGAGATTTTAATTGAATATATCAAATGACTCCTTTCTAGCTGAAGCACATGGGGTGTGACCCAGCCATTGACATGCCATCCATGATAAACAAACAGCAATTACTCAAACATCATAAAAACAGGCTGTGGAAGCTATATAAAACTCAGGAAACACCGGCAAAGTAGCTATTAAACTGTGCAGGAAGGAGAAATGAGCGTGGCTGGCTGTGTGCATCTGTCTGGAAAGCGTGGTCATGGCGTGGCTGTAGATGGGTTCAAGAATGAAATGGCATTTGGGGCCAGGCTGGGGTGGGAAACCAGCCACTGTGGTTGGCAGTGGATGTGGTGAAGTGTCCCAGGCAAAAAATACCATCTGGACCATAAGGCAGCAAAACGGCTGCTGTCTGGTCCCTACAGGGAAGGCTGAACCATGGCATGAGGGGTGGTCCATGTCCTGCGCCACAGTGGGTGCTCCCCTGCTGCTGCATCCTCCTCTCTGACAAGCCTCTCCTCCACTTCCAAACCCCAGTTTTGGTTGTCGTGCAGCCGAGATGCACGTTAGGAGTAAGTAAATAAATAAGCAGAGCCAAGTCAGGAGGGACAGCCTTTTGTGCATCGATCTGGAGCTTTCTGCCAGCAGAATTAACTGGAGTGGAATTTTTATCAGACTTTAATAACTGGTGAGAGCTGCCTGGTGTGTCCTCTGCAAAAGGCTGTTGTGAGACCAGCTGGAGACTCAATATCTGAGGCAGATGTGTCTTCCCCTTTACAGGCCCATACTCTTGGGTCTTGTTGCCTTCTCCTTCTCTGTGAACGGAGAAGCTTTGGGCCCTCTGCCATGGCTGTTTCACCCCATCTTCCCTAGCTGAGCATCCAGGAAATGTCCCAGGGTTTGTGCGCTCTCTCCCAGCAGGGGAGTTAGTGGATGGCTCTGTCTGATGTGTTGTTCATCTCTCGCATTGTTTGACAAAGCTGTCAGCATTTCAGGGGTTAAAGCTTGTCTATTTTTGATCATTATTTTTTGGTGATTCACCAGTTCTTTCTGTGCTGTAGAAGCCTGGTGTGACGGAAGGTGCAGGAGAGAAGCTGAGCGAACGTGTCCTGGTTTAATATGCTCTGAGGATGCTGAAAGCACTGAGCTGCCCTGGGAGGCACCTGGTCCTCTTCGAGCACCCTCCAGGTAATGCCAGAACTCCAGGTTCACCACATGCTTGGACCAAAGGTGTCTCATCTCCAGCAGCAGCTGGTAACATTGGCCAAGGGATCCTCATCAGAAATCAAGTGTGCACAACTATCCATCTCCCGTGTAAACCCTTCCAGCTCCTGGCAGTTGTCAACCCAGGGATTTCCTGAGCCAAAGGCTTTATCTGGATCACTGTTCGTAAGAGCCCTTCACAGGTCTCTGTCCCTTTGCTTTGGCTGCCTGGGTGGTGGCTTTGTCCTCGGCAGCATCCTGTGGCAGGGCGCTCTGCAGCCCATCTGGGCTCCGTACGATAAAAGACTTCCTTTGATTCGTTTTAAATCTGCTGCTGCATAACTTTATTGGATGTCCTGGGGGGTTTGTGTTCTGAGAAAACGGGAATGATTGTTTCTTATTCACCTTGTCTCAATTGTCCACGGTTTTATTGAACTCTCTCCTATTTCCTCCTCTCTGCAGCTATCTCACTCCTCCTGGAATAAACTGCTCTGTTGTCCTGGTCATTCTTCTCTCCTTTCATT
The DNA here is from genome assembly GCA_009867235.2 of Psittacus erithacus. NCBI lineage: Eukaryota > Metazoa > Chordata > Aves > Psittaciformes > Psittacidae > Psittacus > Psittacus erithacus. The sequence continues at coordinate 4,891 of WYDI02027590.1, read as the reverse complement.
ACTTCCAGCGATTTTACAAGCCTTCCTCAGAAATCCCTGGCACTTGAGTGTCTTCCACCCCCTCACCTGGGCTCCTACTGTCCCCTTGTGCTCGGGGCTGGACTTCCCCTGCAATCCTCATCCAAGCCCAGAAACCACCTCCTTTCTTGCAGGGACCCTGCTGCCCTCCACTGTTACCTGCTAATACAAGCCTGAAAGGTCCCTGCTGATCCCACTAAATTGCCTTTTACACCACAGGTGACAAAAAGTCTGTGAGACAGAGAAACTCTTTGGAAATTAAGACATGAATCTGGGGTTTCTTACCCCGGTGACAATGATAACAATGAAAGAAACTCCTCTCCTGCACCAGGGGCCCTGGGGGATGCCCAGCCTGAGGCTGTTCTCTCCCTTGCCATGCCCTGCCTCTGTGTTAAAGCTGACAGCCTGGGAATGTCTCAGGGATTGATCAGTGATGCGCTTTTCCAGCCCGGTCCAGCGCCCATCCCCATGGTCATGGGGATTTTCCAGTCGCTGTAGCAACTTGTGGCATTTGATGCCGGTTTTACCGAGATGAAGGGAGCAAAGCTGGGAGCAAGGAAGTGACAGAGAACACGCAGAGCTGGCAAAGAGCGGAACATCAACCCAGGAAAAGGAGAAAGGGCAAAAAGGGGAGTAGAGGAAAGGGAGGATTTATTGCATCTTCACACGGCCTGACTTTGAGCGCTGAGCATCTTAGGCTCCAAAAGTTGAAAACAAAGGGTGGGAGGAAAAGGAACTTGTGTCTTGATAAACACAAGGTTGAGAAGGTGATAGGTCGAGGGATTTGGGCTCCAAGAACTTTCTCAAACCATAAATTTTCAATAGTACTGCTGAAGTCAGGAAACCTGAGCTGGCTTTTGGAGATGGATTATCCTGGGAGCAGACAGGGTCAGTTCTTGGCCTCCTCCCCTATTCCCACCTTGTCTTTGTTATGGCCATGGTCTGTGCTTGCACCCATTGAGCATGTGCCTGCACCCAGGTGCTTGGGTGGGTTTGGGACGTGCCTGGACTGCAGCTCCAGGCCCTGGCTCAGCCTCGGAAGGATACCGTCCCTGAACATCTATACAGCCTCTGCCTCTTGGAGCAGAGATTTCTAAACCAAAAGAGCTTTTTCCTGGTTTCTTTTAAACCAGAAGAGGTAGCTGTGATCACCCAATGAGCAAAACAAGCCCTTAATGCTTGCCTGAGACCTTTGAACCGCGGTGTACCGGGATGTCGGCAGGAGGAGGTAGTCCAGCTGAGGCTGCAGAGACGTGCTGGGGCCCTGCAATAGCACAATGACCCCATTGCTGTGATGTCCCCACTGAGGCCAGGCGCAGCCCTGCCCAAAACACTATGAAGCTGGTAATAAGTTGAGAGACAACGGCGTGTTGTTTTCTTCTGCCCTGGCGCTGCACTGGGTAGTGGCCCCAGGGCAGGACATGGTGCTACACCCAGGCCAGGAGCAGGGAAAACAAACATCAGCTGATTGTCTGAGTCCGTCTGATTGCTCAGTAACGTGGCACTGGGGGAAAAATCCAGCCCTGATGCCTCCAGTCTCACAGCTGAATGATGGCCCGGCCTCACCAGGTCTCCACTGCCTCCCTTAAAGCTGCTGGTGGTTGAGGAGGGGGTTACAGCAGTAGGTGACACCATCTCATTTTGCAGGGGACACAGTGAGTGCCATTCCTGTGTGCTGCAACGAGCAATTGAACCACCTGCCTTGAACAAACTGTGCCAGATCGGCATGGGGAGTACTGCTGCTTCCACACCAGCATGCCAGGATGTAGCTGGTGGATGTGGGCTGGGCTGGGAAAATCTCCACTTGGCTCTTTAATCGTCCCAGGGGTAAAGCCTGTCCTGGATGCTTTGCTCAGAAGTGGTTTGAGCCATGGCCAGCAGCACCTGGGGCAGAGGTGGCTCGGGAGGTGCTGGGGTCCAGGAGAAGCGTTTGGAGGGAGAAGCAGTTCTCCTTTCTCTCTGGGAACAGGAGCTCAAGGAGGGAGGTGCTGCCCGGCGGCAGGAGCCTGTGCTGGGAACCAGCAGCACTGGGTTTATCATCAGTTTGCTGACTCTCTCAGTGACCTAAGGGAGGGGAAACCCTGCTCGTCCATCAGCCTCTGTCGGTGCAGCAATGGGTCTGACATTGGCAGCTCCTGAGAGGCGCTGGGCAGGTCAGCCACATGCTCTTGCAGGCCGAGCGTTCCTTAAACGCTGAGCAGGTCGGGGTGAAAAGTCCCCTTCATGCTTCCTGCAGTTTGCTTCCCTGTGTTTCGTGTCCCTTTTTGCATTTGCTTTCTGTGGCTGCTTGACAGCGAGTTCTTTGGCAGAAGCACGCACGGAAACAGCTCATATAAAATGTAATCTGGCCCAAGAACTAGTTATTGAAATTATTTGATGAATAATTTAGGATAACAATTAAAGTCAAAAAATTCACAAATAGCTCATGAGCAATTCATGAACCGGAAGAGAGGCTAAAGTTTGCCTGATAAGTGCTTTGCTACCAATTAGTCACAGACGCCTGGCCCTGAGCCGGGCTGGTCTGGAGAAGGGAAGGCTGCGGCTGCACCCACACAGCGCCGGTGCCGGGCGGTTGCAGGGTGCCCTGTCCTGGGGACACGGAGATGCAGGCACAGAGGCATCGCGATGTGGGCAACCTCCCGGGAGAGGGATCACTGCTGAACTCACTGGGAAATGCGGCTTTGGCTGTCCTGAAACTGTGTGTGTTTGCCAAACACAGCTTCCGCCTGGCGGGAGAGCTCTAGGGACATAGAGAGCATCGCTGGTGGTAAAGAGGCTTGACCCAGCACTGGGGGATCATGTCTGGATTCTTCTTTCACCAGAGGAAACGTCCAACTGAGCTTAAAAGACCCTGAAAACTGAACATAGATGTCAGATGGAAGGTTTTCCTGGGGCAGGGAGATCCAGCCCTGATGTTCAGGTCCTGATGTCCTCCTGGGCTGTTTCAGCCGGGCGCTCCTGCCTTTGCCAGCTCTCCTGCTGCCTACCCAGGTCCCCAGACAGCAAACACTGCAGCAGTAACAGAATTAAGTTTTATTTGAGCTGAAATGAACTGCTTCCTGGCTGCTGAAGTGAACCATTCCATCCCTCCCCAGCCCCATGTTCCTTTCGAATCAAACGAAATGCTTTGCTCAAAATGAAACAAAATGTTTCAATTCCCTTTTGGGTCATTTCTAGCGAAAAAACAAGGGGAGGACCAGTGAGCTAGCAGCCTGATGAAGAGCTTCGGTGTTCTCACTTGGTGCTTGTTGCAGGGAGTTTGTGGCTCCCTTGCTGGGACCAAGGCAAGAGCATATGGCCCAGAGGTGCAGGGAGGGATGAGCTCTGCCCCAGCTCCCCTGCTGCAAACCTCCCACCGAGCCCGAGTCTCCCCATACCTTCACAGCAGGGGTGGGTGATGTGGGGTGTCCTGAGAAACCCAGCAAAGATCCCACCTGTAGGGACATCTTAGCTCCTGCTGCCACTCCATTGGAGGATGCCTGTCTGGGGCAGTTTTGCTATTAAATCCCCTAATAAGCAGAAAGTTAAAGACCAGGGCCATGTAAATCTCTGCCAGATGTCTTTGTTGCAATTAAGGCGGAAGAAGAGGGGGAGAATTGGCAATTAATTAGCTGACAGTGCAGGAGGTGCAGCAGTTGTGAGTATGACTGTGTCCCCAGGTACAGCGGAGCCCTTGCAGGGGTCAGGATGCCACAACACAGCACTGGGGACTGTCTCAGAAGGCATAGGGGCCCAAGGCCATCCCTTCTGCTCCAGCGCAGCTACCAATACCTCTGCTTGGTCCTCAGCACTCCCCTGCTCCCCCAGCTCCATGGATGGGATCTGTTGCAGCAGCAGGAGGTTGTGTTGCCGTGCCTCAGTTTCCCCAGCTCTGAAACGCAGATGGTGATAGGCTGGTGTTCAAATGATGCTGTCAATAGAGTCAGTGTTCAGCAGAAAGCATTGTGTCTGAAACAGGAATGTTGTCTGGTAGTATGCTGATAGCTGGCATTTTAGCAGGAGATTCTGAGAGCTGTTTAAAGTGGAAAGAGAAGACATTGGTTCAGCTTTCCCAACTTTCTCTGCTAGTTTCTCACCCTTTCAGGAACAGAAACCTTTAATGAGCTTTTAAATTTCTGAACTATTTCAGGGGGTTATTTTTGTCTCATGGGATAAAAAAAACAAAACCAAAACAAAGAAAATGTGAAATTTTGGAATTTCCTGGTGGAGAGAAGCCCCATTTCTGGCCCAGCATCCCTCACTGCTGTTCAGAGAGCACCATCTCACGCAATGAAAGTACTGAGGCTGGTGAGAAGGAAGATGCCCAGCTTGGCAATGCCTCTGGAAGTGAACAGGTCAACTCTCATAATGACCCCATTCATTTTCCCCATTTATGGCATCACATTTTGCACTGCAGAGGAATGACAGAAATCAGACGGTGACAGCCAAGAGCTGCCCCCTTTGCGGTGCCCCCTTTGTGGCTGCTGCAGTGTTGGGCACAGAGATGGGGTTTAGGAGTTTGGGGGGGGGGATAGCCCTGCTTCCCCATGCCCGCAGCCCTTCCAGGCCGGGGGAGGTGGGCGCAGAGTCCAGCCGCGCATTCACAGGCATTTCCAGGGTGAGGGTTTATGCAGATTTATGTTAAAATATTCCCGCGTCTGCGCTCCGCGTTTGTTTTTATTGATTTGCAAATGCAAACCTTTGTTCGGCGCCGGCCGCGAGCCTGACGGCATGTCAGTAACTTCAGATTGAACATTTTCATACCCCTTTCCTCTCTTGTCCCCCACCCCCCCCGCACCCCCTCCCCCCCCCTCCCCCAGGCGGCCCCCCCCGGCACTCGAGAAATGTTGCCCCCGCCCCCCTCCCCCCCCCCCCCCCCCCCCACCCCCCCCCC